>JAATLQ010034672.1:0-31665 GCA_013421005.1 Heliconius erato x Heliconius himera
TATGAAAATCTAACTAATCTGCTCCTCGAATAAGCGAAGAACCAAAGAAAAGTATAAATTAATTATAAACAGCAAATAATTACATAAAAATTAACAGTAGTTCGAAAATGTATTAAAATTTACAAAACCGTCAAAGTCATCTGCCCGTTCGCGTCGGTCATACTATGCCGGTCGTATGCTAGGTTATTTCGAATCAGTGACATCTCCTTAATTATTTATTAGAATGTTATACACTGAACTATAATTTCAATCTAGATGAAATGCTAAAAGTGACTATTATATTCATTTTCATAAGGATCAATATCAAATTATAGAAAATACATACAACAAAAACCCGATAAATATAAAGTAAATTAATTAAAATGGTTACTTGTTGTTACTCTGTTACTTTGCTCAAGCTTCAGAGGTAAACATCATATCAACATGTATCGCGGACTTTTTTAAACATTACTTAAAGGGCAATATTTTTGTAAAACATTATTTTTATGTATCTCATAAGGTTGAGTCGGCGCAGGCCATGTATGCGTTAAGCAAGCTCATTTTGAGTGACGTTTGCTTATAACAACAAATAAACTTTGCAAACCGTTGCTTAGCAACGGTCGGTTGTTATTAACATGGCGGAATAAATTGCCTGTCAAATTGAAAAATATTTTAATATATTAGTATATATCGACAATATTACAAATATTAGAAAAAAAAGTAACCTATGTTCATCCGAAGACCCTCAAGTATCTCTGTATGAGTATTTTATTACAATTGAATTAGCGGTTTGGCCCTGATTGCGGCACAGACAGACAGACAGACAGACAGACAGAGTTACTTTCGAATTTATAATATAGGTATGTATATACATATGAAAACAGTCTACTAAAATTGCGACATTGGGTTTTGTTATTCAACAAGAAATGTTCGTTCTTAATAGTAAGGTAATTGGTAAAACGATTTATTTATTCATCATCTAATCATTGACACTAAAACCTGTTTAAAATATAATTGCAAAAAACATCCTCACGCTGTATCATGCACACAGCATGGTAGGCAGAGGGAACCTAGTGTTAAGACACTCCGTTCCCCACTTTCCGCCGAATTCTGGATTCATTGTGTTTTGAGTGGCGGAACTCAACGCCGTTCTTTACCTCTACACCAAAGAAACGGAAATATAAATTTAAATAAATATTTAATTTCCTCGAGTGGTGATCGAATCCACAACCAATCGCCTTTACAGTCACATTTTGTGCCCCTGCGCTACAACTGGCCTAAAATGTAATAGATTTCATGATTTCCTGAATCTACCGCGTACAACAATGATTTCTGTCGTAATAAAGTGCTAGTTTAGTCCATATATTAAATTTAGCAGATGCCCCTAATTGGTTTTTATCGACTTTATTACAATTTATATATTTTCAAATCGAAGTATTTATAAAAATATACTTATTAAAAAAATGTATAAAAAATTTAACTTTAGTCTTTTGAAACCGTCCAAGTGATCTCGTCATCAAGCTTTACGTTCTTAGTGTTCAAATTTTTTATACATTTTCTAAATAAATATTTTTCTACCCTAAGTATGAATTAACACTTTAAAATTTAAATACATTAAAAATATTATATAATTATTTTTGTGGTCAAATAATAAGACGTGAATGTTTATTACTTTACATTATTACTTACAATTACTGTAATATAAACATCAACTAATCCATGAGTTGATTTATATTAGACTTATCACGATAAGTTTTTAATCGAGAATATATTTAATGAGAATATTTCTAGTAATACTTAATTAATACGTGGGTCAGAGTCCATTTCTTATTATTAGTACATATATTCATCTATCGATTTTTATATATGAGTTTTTTGTTGGTCTAACGCACTGGTTCCCAACCAGTGGTCCGCAGAAGGCTAAATGTGGTCCGCGAACGATTTTAATTTTATGACTGGGGATGGTGAGGCGAAGTTTTTGTTTGATTACCATAGTTAATTTTTATTATACCTACATAGATAGTGGTCCCTGCTACCAAGTTTGATATAAAAGTGGTCCTTGATCAAGAAAAGGTTGGGAACACCTGAGTCTAACGTCTTAGAATCCTTCTTTTCTTCTTCTTGTCTTCCTTGGATCAAGAAAATGTTGGGAACCCCTGAGTCTAACGTCTTAGAATGCCAAGAAAAAAGAAGCTGCTACATTTGAAGGCATCATGGAGAAGATATAAACTACGGAGAACTTCTCAACTAGTAAAGAAGGGATAGCTCGATGTTGTTGGAAGAACAACGAGCGAGGTTATAGATGTAGGTACATGTACTATATGCCATCTGGACTTAAGCTGAGTGTTCAGGATACAATTGTAGGATTATAATATATTGAGATTATAATATATGTATGGTTTATAATATATTATGCTTTCTATTGTCAACCTAATGTAATGATTAAAGTAGATTTTAATATATTTTATCGAATCCACGGATACCTAGTGTTAAGTCACTCCGCTGCCCGTTCTCCGCTGAATTAAACTTATTAATCTCAATTAATGTATTTCTGTTAGATTAATCGTTTTTTTAGTTCACGTTGTATTTCGCACATAGCAGTGTAGACAAAGGGAATCTGGGGCTGGGAACTTAGTGTTATGTGAGATTAAGACGAGTCTTACTCTTCCGTTACCCACTTTTCGCCGAATTCTGGAGTGGCGGAACTCAGCGCCACGCTTAGTCTCGTTACCAGAGCAAAGAAATTAAAATATTACATTACTATTCCTCGAGTGGGAATCGAACCCACGACCGGTCGCGTTAACAGTCGCGTGCTTGTGACCATGCGCCACGACTGGCCCCAAAAATAAAAACAACAATCCCTAAAAAAAAAACAAACAACAATCATAAGTAATATATTTTCTATAACACTTTTTAGGTGTTACCAAGTTCGATCCATCAATCATATATTTATATCTGTATCCAATAACTTATTCTATACCATACTAGCGGCTCGCCCATGGCTTCGCCCGCTTAAAATACATGATTATTGATTTAATAAGCAGAATTGATTGACAACTATAATGACTTCTAATATAATTTTTTTACGACATTATCGGAATCAAAGAATTTTTGATTGTTTTAAATAAAAAAATACGGCCATTGTTGATATTTGATATTTATAAAATATACATAAAGCTAATTATTTATTACACGTATATATTTTTGTAACTTTATGTTCTTTTTACCTATATAATATACTCTGTTAAATGATCTGATGTCAGTGAATAATTTAATTTACTCATTCAGAAACAGCCTTAAATGTTAAATTATTGATTTGATTTCTTTCAAATGACGATAACTTTTTTTTAATGAACCGATTTTGATGAACTAAACTTTGGTAGTTAAGTTGAGTTAAAACAAAGCAATTGGTGAAATTTTCAAGTAAATTGGTTCAGTACTTTCAGAGAAAAATGTGGACAAAAATATGTCGACAGACAGACCGACAGACAGACAGACAAAAAATTCAAAAAAAATCTTTTTGCTTTCTATTATTCTTTTTAAGTGTCCCTCTATGCATTTCAGTCAAAATTACTAAATGTACAGACAAAATATTTTTAGTGTCTTATTATATATAGAGATAGAGATAATAATAATAGCTACAGTAGTCAAAGGAGAAAACCAAGTGTTATACATTGACATATCTGCTGACATTATGAATTCCCTATCTTGTTATTACAAATAAATCAGCATAATAATAGCATCGCACCAATCCTCTCTTTAATCTGGGGTATTGATCAGACAAATAATAAAATCGTTGGGCGCATGATAGTTTCATCTATCTTATATTAACTATAGATACGCAACGCAAAAAAAATATTACTTTGAGGATAAAATAAACATCTGTATATGTAAATGAAAATATGTTTTTAAATTTCGTGTTATCGTTTTTTATATATAACTCTTCATATTGTGAATAAAATAAAATATATTTGTCACTATTCTATATAGCAACGAAGTAGCTTTTAGTCTTTGCTAGGTTTATTTTGGCTAGGCGCTTGTGGTAAGGAGTCAAATAAAACTTAACAATTAGAAATAGTAATTAGTGCTCAGGTCAGGGCTGGTGGTTGTTCGTCACGAGTTCAATTCCATTATTATTTGGTTAGGTTATCTTTTTCCTAAGCAAGACTGTAACAAAATATTTAAATTGTAGACGAAAATTAAATTTTACTACTATAAACGCCAAATTGATAGGTAAAAATAAGGTTATTTAAGTACCGCAAAACTATAAGTGACTAAGGCATATATGATTTTTTTGTTTACTACAATCCTAATCTATCTATATATAATATGTATTTATATTTTCATTGAAGGCCAGTCGTGGCGCAGGGGCACAAAGTGTGACTAAACTAAAATTGTGTGTAAACGCGACTGGTTGTGGATTCGATCTTCACTCGAGGAAGTGTAGTATTTATTTATATATTTTCATTTCTTCTCTCTGGTGTCGAGGCAAAGTGCGGCGTTGAGTTCAACTCAACTCCGCGCTTTGCCTCAACGCCTCCAGAATTTGGCGAGTGTCTTAACACTAGATTCCCTCTGCCTGTGAAGCTGAGAAAAAAATATAAAAAATCTAAAAATATATAATATACATGTATATATTTACATCACAATTATAATCAAG
This sequence comes from Heliconius erato x Heliconius himera, assembly GCA_013421005.1. NCBI lineage: Eukaryota > Metazoa > Arthropoda > Insecta > Lepidoptera > Nymphalidae > Heliconius > Heliconius erato x Heliconius himera. The sequence goes on from JAATLQ010034672.1 coordinate 4,640, forward strand.
TATGGTCAAACTAAAAATTAATAAACAACAGCATAATAATTTATTATATATAGAAACAACTTCTAATGTCGAGATTACATATCTCTTGCTATTTCTAATAAAATTGAATCATATATCATACATTCTCATTTATCAAAGTACCTACCTACCTATACGAGTATATCGATATAAGCCAATGTAATAATAATGTTTAAATAAGTCTTCAACAAGGATCAATCTTTTAACTAAATAATTTATATTTAGGATACTGAGAAAAATTCTCTTGCAAGCGGATGGATTTGTAAAATATAATAATTATTATTTTACAAATCCATCCGTTTTGTTAGGAATTTGTAAAATATAATTATTATTACGATTATTCTAATGTTGTTAAATGTTACGGTTCTCAAAGGAAACAATTAATAAATGGAAAAAGATTGTAAATAAGAACGTGGATAAGAAAATGTTTTTATATGTACATACTTATACATTTTCCGAATGGGAATCTAATTTCGAATCATTATCAATTAAATTAAATTATCCCCCCGCAAACACCTGAGGAAACCTAGTGTTAAGACACTCTGTTCCTGCCCCTGCGCCACGACTGACCTCACAATGATGTCGAATTATATTTATAACTATTCTATTACTATTTGACATACTGACGCTGAAATTGTTATTTGATTGAAAATTTAATTGTTATTTTTTTTTACATTTTTAAAGCGTTATTCCACACTTAGGAAAGAAAAATATTTATTAAAAAAACGTATAAAAATTTGTTTTTGTAAAAAAAAGTAACGGGTTTTGACGGTTTCCAGGGTGGCGAGGGTTCAAAACGGTTGTTATACATTTTGTTAATAAGTCATTAAATTATTTGTTCAATCTCGAAAGTTGAAAAATTTCATCTAGGTAGTTTCGTAACTTTTAATCTTTGTTTTATATAAATTTGTTATGAAATACCAAAGATTACTATAGTAGTCTTCAAGGTAAAATTATTATTGTGGTGTACAAATAAAAATATAATTACATATTTAATTAAACTGATATCTAAAATTATTTACCTATTAATGTGGCCAGTCGTGGCGCAGGGGCAAAAAGTGTGACTGTAAAACCGACTGGTTGTGGGTTCGATCCCCACTCGAGGAGATGAAATATTTATTTAAATTTATACTTTCATTTCTTCGCTCTGGTGTCGAGGCAAAAGCGCGGCGTTGAGTTTTGCCACTCAACGCGCAATGCCTCTAGAATTCGGCAGAAAGTGGGGAACCTAGGAGGTCTTAACACTAAGTTCCCCCTGCCTACGCTGCTGTGTGCGGGATACAGCGTGAAGCTTAAAAAAATAATATAGGTAATACCTACAGGTATATTTGTAAGTAAGTTATAGAGAAAGCTCTAACATTTAGTTTAATAAACTTTCCTAATTTTCATCACCAAATTATGTAGCGCGTACCATTATGAACATGTTGTTGTAATTTATATAATTTGTTAATTTCTGTGTAGACTCTTTTTTTTTCTTAAATTATTAATACACTTTGTAGTTAATTTAATATTAAATTGAGCTTTTGCAATGCGCTGTTATAAGAGTTCAATATGGTAATTACGTTGATTATTTTGATGGTACAGTACGGCCGACGACTCGTCTAAAAAACAGAAATCAAAACTGCGCATTTTTTTGTGCAGTTTTGATTTCAGAATTTTTTTACTTAGTGAATTTGAAATTTGAACAAGATATGAGACATATTATTAAAATCATCATTTGAGAGTTATTGATTTAATAAGCCTGAATGCGAATAAGGCAAAGGTTCTGGTATTTGAAAGAAATTCTTTCTTTATTTCTTTCAAATACCAGAACGATTGAGGCCAGTCGATGCGCAGAGGCACAAAGTGTGACTCTAAAATCGACTGGTTGTGAGATCGATCCATCCCCATTCGAGGGAATCAAATATTGATTTACATTTATATTTCCATTTCTTCGCTCTGGTGTCGAGGCAAAGCGCGGCAAACACTAGTTTTTTCTTTGCCTACCCTGCTGAGAGAGGGATACAGCGTGAAGCTGATTTATTTTGTAAAGAAAGTATAGAATGTAAGACTGATGCTGACATAAATGAGACATAAATTAGAACAAGTGAAGTTGTACATCTGAGAAGTATTTTCAGTAGAGAAGGTAGATAAAGAGAAAAGAGAAAAAAAAGAAAGGGGTGTTAGGGATTAATGAATTGAGTTAACGGTGCCTTAGCTATTGATAAGACGGCGAAACGTCAGCATAGCTGCACGTTTGGCCGTACATAATGCAGTGTCGGTACAGACGCTGTTATACGTCAGCGAAACCTGGGTATTATAGAAAAAGAATGAAAGAAAGACTATGGAATGTGGAATGTGGAAATGCGATCTCTTCGTAGGATATGCGGAGTCAGTCTTGCAGATTGATTCATAATGATGAGATACATAAAATGGCAGGTGCTAGTGGGGATGTCACGGTGAGACCATATCAAATCAATGAGCGATAAAAGAATAGCAAAAAAATATATAAAGGAAGTGTTCGGTATGAGAGAGAATACAAAATATATAAACATGAGAAAATACAGTATCTATGATAATGGAGGAAGGTCACGTAAAAAGCATGAGGACCCCCTGGATGTATGAAGAGGTTGATGAGTTGAATACAGCGAAAAGCTAAGTAACTATTGGTTTATTATTTATTTAGTGACTAAAATATATATATATATATATATATATATATATATATATATATATATATATATATATATATATATATATTTATATTTATATTTATATTTAAAATACAAATCGTTTGGATTAAATTCGTTTAATATGCAACAACAAACAATTTGCTCGCAGTCACTAAACTACACAAAAAAAAAATACTGTTACATATGACGTAAACATATCGGCAGATAATCATAGTAAGAATATTTTTTGGATATTCATATAAAGGACGACTACTTAAAGTTGATTGACCTTTTACTTTATATGACTAGCCTTAAAAGTGATTTTAAGATATTAAGAAATGTGAATGAAGTTCTTATCGTTTACAAAATATATAAATATGTTAAATGAAAATAATTCATGTTATAATACTAGTGAACCACCCCGTCTTCTCTAGGATTTTTTTGCTTTGCTACTTTACCATTTTATGTAGATAAAATTGGCTCCGCTATTATATTCTATACAGTGTCCAGTTTCTACGAGCCGTGTTACTGTTAAAGATTTCATATTTCATTAAATATTTATTCTAAATGAGCATATGAAACATAGCACAATTATTAATGTGCTTCTAGCTGGTAAACTATTTAAAATGAGCTTCAATTACATCTCTAATGATCACAGAACTTGGCGTGGCTTCTATGTGGGTATAGGATCTTCGATTTTTTCGTCTGGGCTTGAACTTAGCTCTCATTACTTTTATGTTTTTGATGGGACAATGTAAATTTTTAATGTGAATTTCACTCAGGTACTGGCGCCTTAAGTTAATATCACTTTTGTAAAAAATAAAAAAACACCTCCTTTAATCATTATTAAACTAAATAACATTTATATTTATATTTTTTACTTATAAAATTATGTGAAGTTACGCTTCACGTATCTCTCGTAATTCGCAGGGTAGATATTTTTCGATGCATTTGTCTTGGTGCCCGAGCGAAGGAATGAAAATATAAAATAATAATCATTAATTTCCTCGAGTGGGAATCTAACCCATAACCATCACGTTACAGTCACACTCTTGTGTCCCTGCGCCACGATCGCCTCACATTATATTTTTTTAAGAGAAATAATTTTAACAAATATATTTGCTGCTTTTTTAATGTGTTATGTTTTTTGACATAATATTAATTAAACATATACGCATAATAACGCAATATAAATATATTTTTTACAGATTATCTCGAAGGGTCGGCCGTATACTGAAAGTACCTACTGTGTTTTATAGTGTACATTTTTACTGAACATTTTTATAAAATGCACATTGTATTTAATGCATTCAATTGGGTAATAAATAATTTTATTTTGTGTAAAATAGTTTCGTAAATAAGCTATTCTTTTTTATCTGTAAAACATAAAAATGATTACTGAAAGTTATCTCTAGGAGAGAGACTTTTATTTAGAACTTTTAGGACCAGTTTCACTACTGGCTGATAAAGTCCCGGAAAATCTATAACTTTTAGGTCCCGAACAGCAATATCTAGTAGATACACATTTGATATGTGAATTTCATTTTTACATACTTATTTGTTATTTAAACATATAACAGATCGTATGAATTGTTATCTATTATATTATATTTTCCTCCTCTGCCTGAGAGATAGCATTAATTATTAGATTACTATCTGAAACTTTATTCGTAACCGGTGAAACTGGCCCTTAAAGAACATTACGGTCATATATTATGGTCGTATACACGATTTTTGCGTTTTTGCAACGCACGCATGCTGAAGATCTCAAGTTCTCCCGTTTTTGCAAAATTAACATTATGATAATAAATAAAGAAATTACAATAATAATGAAATATTTGTGAATATTAAATATTAAAAAAAAAAATAGCTTCACGCTGTATCCCGCACACAGCTGGGTAGGCAGAGGAAACCTAGTGTTAAGACACTCCGTTCCCCACTTTCTGCCGAATTCTGGAGGCATTGCGTGTTGAGTGGTAGAACTCAACGCCGCGCTTAACCTCGACACCAGAGCGAAGAAATGGAAATATAAATTTAAGTAAAGTTTAATTCATCTCCTCGAGTGGGGATCGAACCCACAACCAGTCGGTTTTGCAGTCACACCTCATGCCGCTGCGCCACGACCGGCCTCAAATATTAAATATATGTAAGTTTATTGTAGATACTACAAAAATATTCAATTTCGATAGTTCTAAAAATCCATAATAACGTATACGTATACTATATCTATCAAAAAATAAAAATGTAAATGCAATTTGATTCTAATAAATTAAAATTGAAGTGTCGGTTTGTAATTTCAAAATAACCGTGTTTTTGAACTGCATATGGTTGTTTACAGGATACTAAATACAAACAACCATTTTTATAATTTTTGTCTGACCTCTGTCTGTCTTTCTATTTGTCCAGAATAGCTGAACTGATTTTTATAGAAGTGTCACTGAACGATAAAGGGGAGTTATGGAGTAGTACATAGGCTACTTTTTAGGCTATTTCCACGGGATAGGGATTTACCCGGGTAAAACCTAGTTAGATCTGAAATAAGTAAATGTTTTTCTATATTAAATACGACAATTTTTGGGAGTGATATAAATTAAAATCCCAATAATTTTGTCCTAAATACACGTAAATTATGTTAAACAAAAAAAGAAGCAGACGAAACTGCGTAATGGCCATTGGTTCAATAATAAAATTATATATAAATATGAATGTAATGTCTACCCTTCCAATAAAATAAAACATAGTGAGGGGAAAATATTTAAAATTCATTCCTTAGTTCCTATTTGCATTTGATTTGTATTTCTCGCTTAAGTTTTAGTGACAGGCTGTTTTTTGTTACGCATAGAGTACAAAGGTAGTTAGGTACACTATGTTTTTGTACATTATCAATAGTCATATGAATGGTCAACAGCGGACAGGTGAATCACGAGGATGAGCCTTGAATTATCTGAATCGAATTCACAACAGAGCTCGCGCAATCTATTCAACTTGACACACTAACTGTGTGCACTCTTTAATAGATAGTTTTTGAAATCGAAATAATGATGTTTAAATTTTTTAGTGGTGTAAAAAAAAATTCTGTTCAAAGCAAAAGTCCAGGTCCTGCCCAGAGATATCTCCAGATATGCCCATGGGTGTACTGGGGCAGAGTCTTGCTGTACACACCATGATTATAGATTCATTTCGTGTTTTAAAGGATCATTCATCTTTAAAATTGCTTGCAGCTTTGGAGTGGGCAAAGCGCGGAATAAAGCTTGTAAGCATTTACAATGTCTCGAAATAGGGATGAAAGTGGAGACCGGTGTGACAACTCAACTAGATATTTCTCCACCTTATATATAATATAATACGTAATATAATATAATAATGTTAATTTATTTCTAAATTTTGTATAACAATAACAACTGCAATTGCATAAAACAATATAGCGAAGGGAGATGCGTGATGATAAAAATCTGTATTACGCAATGGCCCTAATCCTTTTAATATTTTGTCATGTTTCTGGAGTTTACACTGTAAAAGAGTATAGGTACGAAATAATTAAGTGAAAATTTACAATAGATAAACCTACATAAGATTATAAGGATATAATACATATATATATATATATACATCATTGTTGTGATAGATTACATTTAGATTGTATCAAGCACCTAAAAGTCATAATCAAGTCACGACTCGTCATTATTTAATGGCTACCTCACATAGTTATTATAGGTACGTTTCGTAGTTAGCTTCTAAGAAATTTTATATATATTTTTTTTATTTTCCCAGATTTAATATATTGTGAGTTCCGTTGTATCGCAGGATTACAAGCGTGTGACTCTCACACTCGAGGAAATGAAATATTTAATATTTTCACTTCCTTTGCTCTGATGTCTAGGCATAGCGTGACGTCGTATTTCACTCAAAATTAAATTCCTCCAGAGCTCAGCGGAAAGTGGAGAGAGGAGTATCTTAGCACTAGGCTCCCTCCGAATACCATGTTTCAAGCAAGATACAGCATGATGCTGTATGTATACGGGGTGGAAGCGTCAGCGCTCCTTTTTACGGGAACACCATATACGGTAAAATATTTTAAGCCCATACCTAAAGAAATTAATCAAGATACCTCAACAGCATAGACGTAGGATTTTTTTTTTCATTTCACGATGTTTATCCATCCTGTATTTTGTGTGACGCAGTTAAGCACAGATACCAATAACGTAAACACATACAACTACAAAAATACTACTAAAGGTTAATCAACTTTGAATTTTGCTGCCAAAACCTATGACTCGATTTCGGAATGAGGCGTATGCGGCGTGCGTTACAACTACTACTGCGCTCTTGAGAAATGGTGTTTTAATTTACAAAAATAATTTTATTATTTATTTTGTTTGGAAAAAATACTTTTTCCTTTTTGGGATTTTTTTTATTTGTATCAGGCTTTCATAGAGTAGTTAAAACTGTTGTTTCGTTTAAAGTGGTGCCAATAAAAACACTCTGTACATTATAATCATATAATATTTTATTTAAGAAAAGCAAATATAATACGTTATTTAGGATAGAGAGAGTAGATATTCTTAGTAATTAAAACTTAAGTTATATTTTTTTCTATTGTGTGTTAGATTGCCTGTCATACTAATAGTGGAACATGTATTAATTTAAAATAATTTCCACCTCAAGTAAAAACTTAGAGAAAATTGTGATTCATATAAAAACAATTTCTTACGTTTACACAATTATGAATTCCTTTTAATTAATTATGAACGTCTCAGTGATTCCAACGAAGACGCGCCTCATTCTTCGTTATACATACGTAACCCATGGCGGGATCGAAATGCAATTTAAATTATTCCATTAAAAGCATTTTTTGAAAAGCACATAAATATAATAATATAGTATATGCAAGTTTGTGGATAAAAAGGCAGTAAAAGCCTCGAACTGTTTAGTCTGTGATTGCGGCCTCAGTGAACCGGTCGCTGACTGACCTTACGCGGTAAAACCAAATAGTGCACGTAAGTTTTTTTTGTTATATCAGTACTAAATTTCCCCAGGAATATGATATTAGTACTCTAACAATAGAATATTTAATTAAGCATATGTAACCAAGGGACTACGTAGAGGTTATAAGTTGACTTTCACATTTTTTTATTTATTTATATTATATTTATATATTTTCTCATTTATACTGATTTAGATATATAAATAGATTATACAAGAACTCTCCGTGAATTTTGTTAAGTTTTCTTTTAATAGTTTAATTTTATTAAAAATAATAACAATCACTTAATAATTATAAAGGCCAGTCGTGGCGCAGCGGCATGAGGTGTAACTGTAAAACCGACTGGTAGTGGGTTTGATCCCCACTCGAGGAGATGAAATGTTTACTTAAATTTATATTACCATTTCTTCGCTCTGGTGTCGAGGCTAAGCGCGGCGTTGAGTTGTGCCACTCAACACGCAATCGGCAGAAAGTGGGGAACGGAGTGTCTTAACACTAGGTTCCCTCTGCCTACCCTGCTGTGTGCGTACAGCGTGTATCCCGCACACAGCAGGTGCGATATCTAGTTAAATAGATGCCGCAAAATAATATCAATACAACTTTTAAAGTCATATGCGGATATCCGCATATGACTTTAAAAACTGTATTGATATCATGTACAATATATTGGTTAGACATACATGCATGCAAGTCTTATAAATTTAATAATTATTATTTAAAATTATTAAATTTTAACGTAACATAATTAAAACATTTAAAAACAAATGTATATATTATAATTTCTCTATAACATATTTTATTTATATGTATATGTTAATTTCAATAAATATTTATTATTTTATTAATAAACTCTTATAGTAAGATGCAGGCTAGACTCTACGATGCTGTTAATATAATATTATGAAAAAATATTTTACAATATGTGAATTGATTCTGATGATTTAATATTATCATAGTATTAGATGAGTCTATTTAATTTTAATTTCTTAATTTTTGGTATAATCATTTAGAGCAGCCATTAACTTTCATTTTAATTTAAATAGGTTCGGATACGCGGAATACATATTAATATATTTTCTGTATAACGTAAGGCAAAGTAGCGGAAATTATATTTAAATTATTCTAAAGTAAATAATGTATTTCTTCAATAACAGCTAGTACTACACCTTGAGTTTATTATTAACTGTAGTAACTGTTTGTAAAAGGATTTTTATGGCACGTACTTGGACATGACTTGCTCTCTATTAAATTCATTAGACTACGTACAAAAGAACTGAGGACCTTGAACGGCCGAGGCAAAAAATCATGACTTAACGACATTCTCTTGATCTCTTCTCTTTAATTCATTAAAAGACAACTGAATAAAATAGAGGCCGGTCGTGGCGCAGCGGCACGAGGTGTGACTGCAAAACCGACTGGTTGTGGCTTCGATCCCCACTCGAGGAGATGAAATATTTACTTAAATTTATATTTCCATTTCTTCGCTCTGGTGTTGAGGTTAAGCGCGGCGTTGAGTTCTGCCACTCAACACGCAATGCCTCCAGAATTCGGCAGAAAGTGGGGCACGGAGTGTCTTAACACTAGGTTCCCTCTGCCTACCCTGCTGTGTGCGGGATACAGCGTGAAGCTAATTTAATTATTTTTTTTTATAAAATATAAATTAAATAAACATACGAACGTTATGAATGAAAAATGATTTCTTTTTAAATATACACGTAGGTACATAAAATGAGTAAAAAGTAGCCATGTATCAATTGTTGATTTAATAGTAATTTTATGTTCTTGCTTTATACAATATAATTTTACGTCTTATGATAAAACAATTAAAACAACATGGCTTATTAAATTATTACAATGGAAACCAGTATTATTAATTAGTTTTATGTATATTGTATAGCCTTTGTTACGTCTCATACAACAGTTTGTTGTGCAACTGTCTCAGTTCTCATGATATATAAGAACATAACAAGATAGATCTGCAATGATAGAGAAGCCTTCTCGATGTTTTAAGATTTTCCCAATAACTATGTGACAAAAACTCATCTTATCTTTAATGTAGTATAGGTAACGTTTCATACGTTACTGAGAAAAGTGGATACAATTTTGTTGGAGTAAACTGTTAGATTTATTTTTTATTTGTGATTATTGCGATATATTATTAAACTAGCGACACTCTCGCGGCTTCGCCCGCTTAAACTACACAATTATTTATTTACTAATCTGAATTACTTACTTTCGTGTTTTTATATAATTCTCCATTTAAAGACATCAATGAAATGAAACAGTTATTTTGTAGTGATTTTGCTGAACAAAACAATTTATATTGATATAACTTTTTTATTTATGAATCGGTTTTAATAAAACAACGTTTTAATAAAACAACATTAAATGTAAATCGGTTAAGCTGTTTCTGAGGTGTGTAGCGTACACAAACGCACAAACATAGAAAAAAAAAACATTGTTTTGGGTTCTATTATATTGATTACTTTGATTGCCCCCAATAATAGATTTATAATTTTATTTTTTCACTCTGGTGTCGAGGGAAAATCGCGGCGTTGAGTTCCTCCACTGAAAATCTTCAAAATTTGGCGAAAAGTGGGGAATGGACTGAGTGTCTTAACATTAGGTTCCCTCTGTGTATCCTACTTACTGTGCGATATACAATGTGAAGTTGATTTAATTTTGATTTTTAATAGATTTTCTCATAAATCTTTCACGTAAAGACAGTGATCAGTGATAATTTTATTACATGTATGACACTATAAAAACTTTTGATTTTACTAATGAAATAATAAGGCTATTTAATATAAAACTCAACATAACAAAATTGACTCACGCAAACATTATATCATTGTTACAGGCCGAAATGAAGGCAATTAGCTTTATTATCGCACTGACAGCTGTAATAAGTTGCAAGGCAGCGACCCCACAACTGCGTTTCGCGTGGAAAGAAGTAGATTTTACATGGGACTCTCCAGAACAGCGGGAAACCGCTATTAAAGATGGAGTGTTTGTTAAGGCCAATAACCTTCCTTTAGGCTTAGCGAGGTGGAATAACAAAATCTTCGTGACTGTTCCAAGATGGAAGAACGGAGTTGTGTCTTCGCTAAATTACATAGACCTAGACGGTGCCCAAGACCAATTATTGAAGCCATATCCGTCATTAAAAGAAAACCTTGTAGCTGACAGCGCCAAGGAACTGCCATCAAACAGCTCAATTATTTCTGTCTTTAGAGTGTTTGTTGATCCTTGCGATAGATTGTGGGTAATGGACTCTGGGTTGGCGGATATATTAGGTACGTTATGCAAACTAGTTACTTTATCGCTTTCAGGCACGTATTTATCGCATTTACATATCTTAACAATTTATGAAAATTTCCCCCACAAACGTAGGGAGAGCGGCTTACGTCGTTTAGAGAAAGTATGTTACAGGAAGTTTAATAATTTACAATTCCGATTGTTTGTTATGTTTATTTCTTTATTTTATAATGGTATATATATATTGTTTGTAGGATCAGCAAATCAAGTGGTTGGTCCGTCTCTTGTGATATTTGATCTCAATACCAATCAGCTGTTACATCGATACTTCTTCAAGGTGTCAGATATGAAAGAAGATTCCTTCTTCGCTAATATCGTAAGTAATAATTATCTTTAAAAATATTTATAAATATTATTAAAACATTTACCTATTATATGTAAAAAAAAATATATAAATCTAAAGTATAAAAACCTTCCAACGATTCCATTTACAAACAAAACTACATACAAGTGTGCAATAAATGTTAGCCAATCAACATTTCAGATAGTCATCATCGTAAATCGAAATAGCAATAATTGTAATTGAACTTTTTGCTTGAATTGCTTGTGTTAATGATTTATGGGAACATACAACCAGCAATTAATATCAAATATTAAATAATATATGTTTACAGTTTAATGGAGTTACAGACTTTCATATTCGCTACCGCATTTTACTAATTTATATTAATTGCTTTCGGTCACGATTTATTTTATAATTAGTTTCATTATATACGACATATATTGTACGATTAATAACGTTTCCTGACGATTAATGAACGCAATATTATTCGCAGCAGGAGTATTTCAAAAGATTTAAAAAATCCGTGTATTCTAAAACATTAAATTTATATATATAAAACACTCTGTTCCTATTTGAAACAATTCTGCCTCCTCCTCTTCCGCCAAATTATTTATACATGTTATTAAGAAAAAAAAAGAGATACATATGTGAAATGCGTACCAATTTGTTAGTATGAGAACTCAATCTCTATGCCTCAACAATTTCTAAATTAAATGTGGTGTCTATTGTAACACCTGATGATTGACAATGATTTTATAGTTAATACAAAAAAATCTATGTCGCTATTCTTACAGAACACATTTCACTTTATACGAAAAATCAGGGTCTAATTTCCACCGAATCATATTGAATTATTTTTATTTAATTAGATGAGTTAGTAAACAAGTAAACCAATGTGAATTTAAATTTCATTCAAAACATGTTTACAGGTAGTGGACGTAAATAAGGATACTTGCGACAACGCGTTTGCATATGTGCCAGATTTAGGTGCATACGGCGTTGTTGTATACAGCCTTAAGCAGGACGATTCGTGGCGTGTGAGCCATCACTACTTCCACTTTGAGCCATTGGCTGGGTCTTACAAAGTGGGTGGTGTGGAATTCCACTGGACCGACGGAGTTTTTGCTTTAGCACTCTCAGAGCCAAGAGAGAACGGGTGAGTGGCTAAAACCTTGTTCGTGTAATGCACGTCGAACTGACCGAAGGTATATTTGAATTCGTCATGCTCTACATAGCGTGATATAAAACGCGATAAAGCTCACATAAGTTCACTGTTCAATTTTATTGACTGTTTCTGTTATTGCTTAGATTTGTTATCCGTCTTGAAGTTTAGCTTTGTTTGTCAGTTGTTAAAGTCAGCCTTTGGAATTGTAGAAAATGTCAGTCACTAAGATTGATATTACAAAAAAAAAATTGCGTACCGTACCGTAGGACAGCATGTAACTATAAACTAAAACTAATATTGTTTTTATATTTTTTTTTATTATACAAAAATGTATATATATATATATATATTTTATTTTTACTATAAACATATTGGAATATTACGCAATTATTGATATAGCGTTATTACATAAAACAACACCACATATATTGTGAGCTGTAGAAAAGTTAAAACTCATACATTTTTATTTTGTTTGAGATTTTTTTTAAAAACCTATTTCAACATCTATTTAGAAGATAAAAATTTTGAATTATTAAAGAATAAACATATTTTTTATAAGATTGGAATAACATTTTAAAAATGTTAAAAATATTTATTTTTTATTAATCCACGTCAAATCGCACCATGTAAATTACAATGGTTAAGGGTCGTCCAGTTTCTTATAAGCGCCAACCTCTAACTTCAGATACCGCACGATGTTTTTCCACGCGTTCTCTAGCACCAAGGAGTTCTGCGTGTCAACGGAGCTGCTTCGCAATTACACACACATAGACAAGAACGAGGCATTCCACGACTTCAAGGTTTGAATATTAACATACAAAATGTCTAGCAAAATGCACTCTACATTTATGTTGACGTGTGAATTATTTAACTTAGTAAGCAAAACAGCCATACACGTTCGATCAGCGTAAAAACTGTTGATAAACAAATAATTATCTATTTTTGAAAAGTAGATGTAATGCTTAAAAATGTTCAATTTTTAAATCCATATTTCTTATAGTGTTTTTCCTACAAAATGTTAAACGTCGACCAAATTTTTGATATGTCTGAAATAAATGTTATAACGAACATTTATTTTTGCTTTGACTAGATAAAAGAATCTTGTTAATAAGCATTTTATAATTTTAAAATAATTTTAGATTAACTTATGAGCTTTTCACAATTCTTGAAGCATTTAGCTTCATTAAACTATAGCCATAAAAGCATCACATATAAAAAAAATACAGAAATTTACCAATAATTGTGCATTATTACTGGTAATTTTATTATCAAAATATCTATATAAATTTATATTTGAAAAAAAAAAATACATTTTCAACATAGCTATATTAATTATTATTTTAAATATTCTAAAATTATTATAAAAAACAACAAAAATTGTTTATTGTTTATCATCTTTTGCTACCAGAAACTGCGATCTATCGCTTAGCGGTTGGTCAATAATAAAACGGTTTATTTCCATATGTCATTGACTTTGCGCATACTAATGATTAGAAGGGACATGCATTTGGTCATTAATTAGGTACTTTACTGTTAAAGTTTATGTTATTATATTTAAGAACTTGAAATTGATATTACTTCTTAATAGACTTCACGGCGGAAAGTGGGGAACGGAGTGTCTTAACACTAGGTTCCTTCTGCCTATCCTGCTGTGCGCGGGATACAGCGTGAAGCTGATTTAATTTAATTTTTTTATTTATTATTAGACTTATTAATAGATTATATTAATTAATTTAAATTAAACTTATGGACTAATTAATAATATAACAGGGTTCTATATATGTTCCATTTGCAGGCCAATTGTTTACATTTACTTATGTTTTAAAACGTATAATTGCATTAAACTTTTTAAAATTAATTACTTAACATTTTTTTCCACATATTATATTAAAACTTGTTATGTAAACCTTGAGAAACATAATGTAAAATTTATTTAACAAATGTATGACTGGAAAAGGCAAAAAAAAAGGCAAAACGTAAATTTATTATTATTTGATCAATTTTGAATGTTTTATCCTTCGGACTCTCTTGAAATTTGGCAATTTCATAAGTTAAAAATAATGTAAGTATATCATTGAAAAATAATAATAGTCTAGATTTATTTAATCGTCTGACTCAGCACTGACCTTTAAAAATTGTTTCCAATGATTTGTATCAAGTTCATATTATGGAATATTCTTTAAGATTTCGTTACTGTAGAATAAAATAAATCAAAAAATCTGCTTCACGCTGTATCCCCCACGCTGCAGGGTAGGCAGAGGGAACCTAGTGCTAAGACACTCCGTTCCCCACTTTCTGCCGAATTCTGGAGGTATTGCGTGTTGAGTGGCAGAACTCAACGCCGCGCTTGTCCTCGACACCAGAGCGAAGAAATGGAAATATAAATTTAAGTAAATATTTCATCTCCTCGAGTGGGGATCGAACCCACAAACAGTCGGTTTTACAGTCACACTTTGTGCCCTTGCGCCGGGACTGGCCTCTATACTGTAGAATTACTTAATTATTGATATTTATACTTTATAACATTAAGATATCCTTATTGCAGCTGTTGGGTGATCGTGGTGAGCGTACACAGTCTTCGGCCAGTTTCTATGATGAAAATACTCACGTTCTATTTTACACGCAGGTATGATATTAAATATTACTAAAAATATATATATTTTTATTACAATAAGAAAAATAGAATGGAAGCGGAACGCATATCTCGTACTATAAGTGGTTTTGTTCTACATAATAATAGATAGACATATGAGGCAAATATATATATACACTATAAGATTATGTTAGAATATTATAAGAATAAAGCTTAGTAAAGCGAAATAGTCAGGTACCTATATAATAATATAATAAACATATTATAATGTAATCTATCAAAATCTATGATATATAATAGTTATTGTATAATTAATAATATAATTTTCCTTCTAGTATTATATAAGCATGTGTGTTTAACACTCCAAAGTGTGAGGTGTGTCAATTGTACCTGGTACCAGCTATACTTAGATTCTTGTTTACATATAAATTTAAAACTTGGTAATCTTTGGGTATTTCCAAAGAGGATACTTTTAAGGAAATACATATTTTTAAATTAATGAGATACATATGGATTTTTGTGAAAGTTACATATGGATAATACTTAAATAATGTTGGATTGTTTAGTATTATATGTGCGGTTGACAGCGTGAAGATAAAAAAATAATAATAATTAAAATAAAAAAGAAAGAAAAGCAAAAATAATACTGTTTATTTAGCACATTCCTCCGAGGGGGATTTGATAATGAAATATTAAATTTTTGACGATTTTAATCTTTATTTAGGCACCATTGCTACATTCCTTATTCAAAGTTAATTTTTACGTTTTGCTTACAAGTAACAATAAATCGACATTCCACTCCGACATTTCTTAAATATAAATTTATATTCGATGAATATTATTATTTATTTCTGTTGGGAAAATAATAATAATAGAAACAAAGTAATGTTGCATTGAGCAAACCACGTGAAAAGCCAAGACCTATTTCTCAGATACTTAATAATAAATATTATTTCCTTTATTATGAGAGCTATTATAGATTACTTACTGTTATCTAAATATGTGAGATTATTGTTGTAAGTTATAACAACAGTTGGCATAATATAGTAGGTACAGATTATAAATTTGTTATATAATTTTAATTAAACTATAAATTTAAAATAATTCTAAAATAATAAATATTTTATCCTACAAAAACACTCACTGTGATTGTTTAAATAAAAAATAAGAATTGCAAAAAAATACCAATTTGCCATAAATAATGTAATTTATTTTGAGGCTGGCCGTTAATGTCAGTTGTGAGAATGTGGGTTCGATGGGCGATCTTCGCGCGGATCGCGACGGAGGAATGAATTTCTTTTATCTCTCCGCTCGAGTACCTAATGCAAACTGCGACGTAATGCTTTAAAATTAGATAGTGGAGAACGGAGTATTTTTCGATTCCCACTCGGGGAAATGAATTATTATTTATTCAAATTTTCTTTTCTTTGCTCTGGTAATAAGGCAAAGCACGGCGTTGAGGTTCGCCACTCAACACGCAATGACTCAAAACTCGGTGGAAAGTGGAGAACGGAGTGTCCTAACACTAGGTTCCTACTCCGCTATACCAATCTTTTTATTTGTAGAATATAGCGTGAATCATAAAAAAATCTTTAGTCGTGTACATCTACATGTATTTAAGTGCATATGCTTTTAACCCTATACATGTACTTACATTTCAAAATGAATGCATTTTATGCCGTTTAATGCATACCTACAGATTACTATTACAATTAATAAATTAACAAAATATTTAAAAAATAATAAGTTTACAATATATTTCAGATAAATCGTAATGGTGTTGGTTGCTGGAATTCTAATAAGCCTTACACTCCACAAAACAATCCTCTTATATTCAGTGACCCCGAAATATATGAGTTCCTCAATGACTTAAAGGTACTTTACTTACTTAAGCAGTAAATTATATACTTTTAACAATAGTTAATATAATTACAAAATGTCTAATAAAATTGTAATGTTTTCAAACAATATTTGGAATTTACTCATTAAGTGCAAAATGTAATATTTTTCACAAAATATTTTAACTATGTTCAATTTCAAAACAAAAATGTTCTCGATTTTATCTAATTTTCTCATCGTGACCTAATTTAGAACTTCTTTATTTCAAAATTACCAATTGCAATTGTTATAGATAATTAAATTAATAGAAAATAATTCATATCAATTTATTTCTTTTCATATTTTTTGTTTGATATTTTAAATGGATGTTATATTGTAATATGTTTACAGATTGACAACGAAGGCACTTTATGGTTCCTAAGTGACAAGATGCCACGTTTCATTTTCAAATCTCTAGATCCCAATGAGGTTAATTTCAGGATATTCAGCATTAAAGCGACGGACGCCATTGCTGGGACCGCTTGTGCATAATTTTATATAGATTCTAAGTCAAATATTTATATTTTTTCTTTGTTTAACAAAGTCACCTCTTATATTTATGTACTAGTGAATATATCTGAAACAAATATATTTAAATTTAATTCGTAATGTCGTGAAAATATGCAATGTTCAATATCCGTACGTGTGATATGTACTTTTACAATAAAGATCGATATAAAGATTTACATATAATTATTGTTATAATAAATGCTCATTAAAAGACGTTTTTGAAATTGATTTATAAGTTAGTGAAGTGACATACCTAATAAATGTTGTAAATTAATTCCTATTTAATTTAAATCCTCACAAATACTTTTTAAATTTTATATTAGTTGTACGTATTTACTTCGATTTGTATTTAAATCATAAATAAAACAAATTAATCAAGATTCAAAGGTGATCCAGGCACAGTGGGATAATGTTTGATTCTTAATGTGATGTAGTGGGTTCGATTCTCACTTGGAGCCGCGTTGTGTACCACCAGTCAATGTGTGATATCTCGAAACTCTATAGGCTCTCTCTATAAGTAGAGAGTACGTAGCATCTAATTACATTTATAATGATAAGTATTTCCTTATCAATTTTAGCGTATAAATAAAATATTAAATAATAAATTTTATCTTTAGTGTTTTGCAAGAAGCCAGTTTACATTATTATCAAAAAAATATTAAATATTTCAATACCCTACTTTCTTTATTGGTTTTTGAATAACTTTGAATAATTTTAACTAATATAAAGGGGCCTTTTGTTAATGATCCAGTCGAAACGTATTTATTATCGCAATTGTCTTAAACAATGCTTAAATAATAGTTTATAATTATATAAATACAATTTGTAAATCAACAATCATTTATATTATATAAACATAATTTGTAAATTACATAACATACGGTTTAATAGCAAAGGTTATCTCTTTCTTGATGTCATAAGAAATAAAAATAATTGTTTTAATTCATAAAAAAAAATATTTGTTTGTGCAGTTTCATTTTTGCAATAAGCGAAATATTTACAAGGGGAATATTTTTTGTTCAAGAAGTACAAAATATGTAATTACAATTTTTTTATTATTTTTTCCTCCTCTTATATATTACAATATCATATTAAAAACTATAATCTCTAACTTAGTCAAATGACCGTATTGATACTTAATTTAATTTAAACTTAAAAATATATATAGTGAGAATATGATATTATGTGTTTTTGAATGTAAACCAGAGCTCATGTAATCCTTTCTATTATTTATTTAGACAAAATAAAATAATATAAATAATTACAATTTTTATTTTTACACATACAACATAAGGTTCAGACAAGAAACTCTTCTATAGTTAAATGAAAGTATATGTAGAATTTACATGCGGGTCATAGGAAATGTCGTTTCCTCATTTAATGTAATATACAAAGTAGTATTTTATTAGACAATACTTAGTGGTCCACATTTTGCTTGTATTTCCTGAGAGGTTAATTAAGTACGTTGTTTTTTCTTAAGGAAAAATTATCTTGGTTAGCACTAAGATACTTCCCTAGAAACGTTCATGGCAAGGTTCTGGTTTTAAAGATTAGTATATATAAAAATAATTCCATAGCAGTACGAATCGAATCTATGCCCGCGACACTAAATGTACAACGTAAAAAAAATAACTAAATAAGTCCTTAAGCGTGGTATTATTTTTATTTCATTATTTTGAAGCTGATGATTTAACTTTTAAGTAGTATTACATCGTAATAGGTCAAGTTTGAAAGGAAGCGTTATTAGGAAGTAAATACAAAAAATATTATCGGTAGAATTACTCATTTCTGGAAACAATTAGCAGTTTAATAAATGTTAATAAAAATAAGTAACGCCATTGTATGTGGGCAGAGTTCAGTAGTGTATACACACGATGGTTGTGGTTTCGATTCCAACTGGAGAAATAAATAAACAAAAAAAGTTTTTAATTTACATTCCTGTATGATTTAAAGAACTGAAACTGTTTTTGTTTTAAAAGTTTATAATTTGTAGTTGTATGTCGTGGGTGGCCAATTGGCCATAGTGGGTTCGAATCAGCAATATAAATATAGCTAGGCTATATGGATATTGTTATAGAAATGTATTAAAGTAAGAACAAAAAGCTTATTAAGATAACATTGTTTTTATCAACGCCACAGTAACTGTTTTGTTTAGCAAATTGAAGTGAGTCTCGCTGATGGAGACTAGATGTGTGCAGATAACTAGTTTGAATTTGAAGTTAATTACATAGCGGATTCGCGGAGCCGCCATTCGCCCGAGAGCCGCTCGAGAAGGACATTGTGTTGCAACTTTGAAGTAGTCTACTTGCAAAATGGCGCCAAAGTTTAAGACTGAAAAAGTTGGAATTATTGGCAGGTAAGATTTAATCAAGAGTCATTTTAATCAAATGATGCAACGATATTAATTAATATACAATTAACAATATATACTTGTGTCAATGACACTCGGTTGCTGTCAATTTATTGCCATCAGTTTTAGTTTGACGTTTTCATTATTATCTATTATTTTCCTTATTCAATAAAAGTTAAGACTACGGATAAATCTAGACCTGAGTATAAATACTATATTATTTTCTAAATAAATACTGATACATCACATTTTAAGTTGCATTGAAATTTTTTATATTCCAAAGAAGCATTTTTATGTATAGAAACATCCCTAGTATAGGCGACCTTCACCTACTTCGCGTAATACAAGACCCACCCGTACAGTTATGCGAACTGTTTGTGCTATTGATTTACTAAGATATTTGGAATACTTTTATGAATTTGATAAAAAAATATATAGAAATAACTAAACATAAAGGAAAATATAATAAATATTTTCTTTGAGTACGATTCATAATTAGATTTAAGTAAATACTATATATACTACGAAACAATAAATAATTTTAATTGAATTTCATAACAATTACTGCTAGACATAATGCTTTATTATCATAGTAACTGTTTTTAATTTAGTTCTGTTTATTTTTTCAAAGTTAAAATTTACGCTGAAGTAATATTTTGATTTTGATAAACCAATAATATTATTATTTTGATTAAAAAAATAAATTTAAAAATTGACTTTTTTAACCTATTATGCGTAGAGTTTATAATAATGATCACGAAATATATCGTATTAAGAATATTGTCCATACTATAAAATTACTAGTGCTTGCTTGTTTTTCATGCTTCTTCATGCCTAAAGACTTTTTTCCCGACTGCTAAGGAAGAGTTATGTTTTTGTTTCGGTTGTTTCGCGTATCTTGTATGTAATATTCTTTATTACCTCATATCTCCAGAACCGCTGAACGGATTTACATAATTGAGGTATTGTTAGATTCGTCCTAGCAGCCCAAGTTTTCTTAAATAGGTGACGTTAAAAAAAAATAATCATAGCGGCTGTGGGACGCCATTGGAATAATAAAAAAAAATATTTTGGTTTCGAATAGCATAATATGGGTATCAAATTCAAGAGCTCAATACGAGGATTTCAAAAAGGTATATCATGATTATAATTACCATAATAAATCCTAACAAAAAAGTGAAAAATAAAAAAGTGAAAAATAAGTCGGGACCTAGAAGTAATTCTTCAATCAATTAAATCTTTACCAGGAGCCTCGCATAATTTAAAGAGGTCCTGTTTATTAATCCTAATAAACTATTGGGCTTGTTTATTTTCTTTTTAGTTTTTTGCAGGCGGGGTTTTAGTTTTTAAAAATATTTTTTTATTGTAAGATTTAAATTTCTGCCTAAAATAAATCTACTATTAATGATAATAATAAAACTGAGAAAATGATGAATCTTTATGTCAACTTATTATGGTCTCTACGTAGCATATAATAACATTTATCAAAAAAAGCGAAAAATAATAAGATAAAAAAACATACAACAATTACATATTATATCTTTTTAATTTTGGAAAACGTAAACATAGTCAAATGTTGACGTCTTACGGTTTACGGTGTAAACATCTCTTTATATGTACATAATAGCAAATGTTACATTTCTGATAAATATTATAAGGTTAATTTACATAAGATAACATTCAAGTTATAATTTATTTATCTATAAGTGTGTAAATATATTATATTTGGACATTATATAATACCTATGTACGTAAAATTAATAACAAGCATAAAAAATAATAATAAGCATAATACACAAATATGTTCAATAAAATTAGAATAATAAATGTACTTGACACGAAAGAGGAATAAATTAAATTAACGGCACTGCGCCAGTTATGATAATATTTTTGGTTATACATATGTACATACAAATAATGCTATAAATACAAAGTTAATCAATGACATATTAGAAAATTTGTCTATTAATATTTAATTAAGTAAAACGCGATGTTGAGTTGCGCTACTCAACACGC
Organism: Heliconius erato x Heliconius himera; assembly: GCA_013421005.1. Classification (NCBI taxonomy): domain Eukaryota; kingdom Metazoa; phylum Arthropoda; class Insecta; order Lepidoptera; family Nymphalidae; genus Heliconius; species Heliconius erato x Heliconius himera. Next base: position 26,406 of record JAATLQ010034672.1, read on the forward strand.
ATTGCTTTCAAAACTCGGCGGAAAATGGAGAACGAAAGTGTCCTGATGGTAATGAAGTGTCTTAGCACTAGCTTCCCTCTGCTTACCGTGTGATGTGCGGGATACAGCGTGAAGCTGAAAAACAAAAATATTTAATAGTAATTAATGACATTAACACAAAATTAATATACGTAAGCATGTAAAGGCAAGCAAACGTCGCGTACTCAAATATTGTATTTATGCTAAAAAGTAGGTAAATAAAAATAAAATAGGCAAGATTAAAATAATTTTATTTCCGAAAGAATATAAATATTTAATTCGAGATTATAAATACTAACACCAATACAATATCACCAATACGGTAATAATGTATTTTATACTAACGTAACTACGTACCTACACTTACAGCTGATATGAGCGACATTATTTTCAGTGGCCTAATTGGAAGATCATGGGCAATGCTGTTCGCCTCTGTTGGTTATCAAGTGACAATTTTTGACATCATTCCGAAACAAGTTTCCGACGCCCTCGAAGATATCAAAGTACAACTGAAAACTTTGGAAAAAGATGGGTTATTGCGTGGTGTTCTAAATGCTGATCAACAAATGAGTTGCATTAAAGGTAATTAATGTACTTTTTTATATTATAAGTGCAGGCAATATCTTAGCTCTTTTTTACTTGAAATTTTCCTTTATGTGTTCTCCATTCACCGTGACATTAGCGGAATGAATATTGCTAAACTGGCACGCACGCCATAAATATGGGACAACAACAATATATCTATTAGAAATAATATTTTTGCACTTAACCACGGCTAACAACTAGCTGCTACGGAGTTACTTTGTACATACAAACATAGCTTCACGCAGTGGGGTAGTCAGGATGGAGCGCCAAACGCTACGGTCTCTAAATACTTCTTTCGCCTCGTCCATTATCATCAACCTCTTCATACACACCCTCCGGGTGGTCCTCATACTTATTACGTGACATTCCTCCAGTATTTTTGATACTGAGTTTTCGAAGGAAAACCAAAATATCTCTCCTCACCTCTCTTAATCGACTTTAAAATCATTTAATTTGTAAAAATACAATATATTTTAATATTATTAAGTGGTTACCTAAAGAGAAAAATATTCCTAAAGTTACAAAAATATTAACGCATGGAACGTTAAGATTGTCGCTTGTCACGAAGAATTGAAGGTCAAAATCATGAAAAAATATTTCAAATATTTATTTCATTGTACTTATTATGATCCATACTTATGATTTCTTGACATTTATGGTAAATTTCATGTGCCTATTAGGCTTTGTCTACGTGGGTACCTCCATGTATACCATACAAAAGACGGAGATATTTTTTTTCAGCTTCACGCTGTATTTCAATGTAAAAAAATATATTATGTAATGCAATCACAGCGAGTCGGTTTTCTTTAGCACCATTAATATCACAAAATATTTTACGATATATTGGCCCGAAAATAAGAAAACAGAATGAACAGTTGCATAACAATAACAGATACCAACTTTAAAAGTAATATTAATGTTTATTTTTAATTGTAACAATATTTATTGTCAGACTAAGTATATTGAAAATATTGTATTTGAAAATGAATAAACGACAAAACGTGTTTTAGTTAATTCTTTGTACATATCTATATTTATGCTCTCTATTAGCGATATTTACCGAAGAGAGTGTAAATTAATTTCTAATCCTTAATAATAGATACCTGTAATCTAATCTGTTCTCTATTTATGATCTAGTGTTCTAACTGGATAATAACTCTCTGTTTGTATTAGACATTAAAATAAATAATATTCTGTTCTAGGTTCTACTGACCTCGCATCAGCTGTCAAAGATGCGATTTTCGTACAAGAGTGCGTACCAGAAAATTTGGAACTAAAGAAGAAAGTCTTTCAAGACTTGGACAAAGTCGTCGATGATAAAACTATACTATCAAGTTCCACAAGTACTACTCTACCTTCTCTCTTTTCTGAAGGATTGAAACACAAGTCACAGGTTTGTATGAATGTTTTGTAATTAACTTATTTCCTTACGTTTACGCTTTATAATCACATCGTATAAGTTCATATCAGATTTTTTTAAATATATTATATTATAATATGTTTATACGGTAAATAAGAGTCGCAATTGTTGTTTTATATCAAAGTTTGCTTAATATTTTTCTGGTTCTGTGTAAATAATAGCTCGAAAAGTAAATTAAATACAATGTAATTTAAAAAATGTTTTAGTAAACATAATATGATCACAACTATGTGACAAATCCATTTTTTTAAATATGAAATATTATGTTTATATGATAATATCTACGAACGTAATTTAATTTATAAGTGTAATATGCAAAGTTTATTTATATTTCAAGAATGTAAACTAATTCTATTTGTTTAAAAAAATCATAATTTACATTATTAACAAATGACAAATTTAGGTGATCGTGTCGCATCCAGTGAATCCTCCTTACTACGTGCCTTTAGTAGAAATAGTTCCCGCACCGTGGACTACGCCAGAAGTCGCAAAGAAAACCAGAGAAATTATGGTTGAAATCGGTCAAGAGCCTGTCTCTCTGTCTAGAGAAATCGATGGCTTCGTATTAAATCGAATTCAGTAAGTATCGACAGACGGTGAGGCACTCGTGGCGATGAAAGTAGGGCAAAGAGTGTCTTGACACTAAATGCGCATTTCCTTCTCTGCTAAATGTGGGAACCTATAAAAAAGTTATGAACCACAAGGTTTACAATTAGTCCTTGCTTTTTATATTTATTCACAAAAACATAGGACGTGATCTACTTACTTTAGTTTTTATAACTTTTTTTATTCTACAAGTTCGAAAGTTGTTTTAACCGTTACCTATAATACGTAAATGATGATGATGTTAGTTACATTCACTAATCGAAAGCTTAGTTTTAATTTAATATCAACATACAATATACATATACGAATGAATAAAATAAAAAAAAAACTATTTTATAGATATGCAATTTTGAACGAAGTTTGGCGTTTGGTTGACGACAAAGTAGTGGACGTGCAAGATGTGGACAAAGTCATATCAGAGGGTTTGGGAATGCGTTACGCTTTCCTTGGTTCACTGGAAACCGCCCATTTGAATGCGGAAGGCATGAAAAGCTATATTGAAAGGTATATATAATAATAAAATTATATTTAAAAAATTATATAATTAATATTTTGTTCTAATAAAATTTCAAATAATCTTCTGTTTTCACTTCATTCATACTGTAAGTTAGGCGGTTATTGAGCTCCACATTAAATATTTCGAATCTTTGCTTTATATATATTGTCAAAAGACCACTCATCACACTGAATAGCTTTGGCTAATGTGCTATTTCCTTGTTATATATATATTTATTTTGTAATTACTGAATAGCTACTGACTACAACACCACCTAGCTGGCCTTGTTGTATTATCAAACCATCCAAGACCTCATTGAGGTTTTTGAAATTCAGCAAGACTAATAGCAAAACATTTTATAGATAGATAGCATGTTATTTAAAAATATAATATTATAGTATATTTCACTTTGCCATTTTATACATTTTAATCGTTGTCTGTGCTTGTAAGCTTAATTTAAATAAATAATAAATTTCAAATATTTATAATTTCCGAGGATGTCATTATAATTTTATGCAACGTAAAAATAAAAGTAAAGAAACAGTCAGCTTATTTGTAAATTCAAAATATTTTTAGATATGGAGAGACTATATATAACGTGACCAATACATCGGGGCCGAATCCTCGGATGACGTCATCATCGAGCGCGGACTCAATTTGCGCGCAGCTAAACGCCATGGTGCCAATAGAACGGCTGCAGGAACGCCGCGCGTGGCGGGACGCGTGCCTCACGAGATTGGCGTTATTAAAGAAGGAAATGAATTCTAAATACAATAATTGATCAAATACACAAAATAAACGAAATAACAAAATATGTTATATTTAAATCATTATTTACAATATATGTATATAAATTAAATTTGTTTTTTATTATCACATACGGATGTATTAAGATTAATATATATATTTAATATAAATATGCAATATAAAATTAAAATACTTTTGTCTTTTTTTGTGTAGAATATATTTTATTATAAGTGTTTAGCTACGTCCGTAATACACAAATCAGAGTTATTGATATGTTTCTAGCATAAGATTGCGAAATTAATTCTTATTGAGTAATTTAATATCCAGGGACAAATTTTATATTTCATTAAAGTTTTTTAAAAGATTTTCAAAAGATAAAAGGAATTTATTTTCTTAAATTCTCAAATTTCTCATAATTAAATTTGTTTAAGAAAATAAACGGTAGTAGTACATATCACTGTGTTGAATATATTAATGTGTTTTTAAAACCTAAAATGGCTTTCAGTCTTTATTTATTCTGAATGAACAAGGATGTAATATAATAAAACTAGTAAATATATTATAGCTCACTTACCATCCGTATAAATGTTTGTTTTAAATTACTTAGCTTATATTATATAAACCAGTTGATAGTGCAATTCACTTCTATTTATTTGTTTGTAAATTATTTTAATATGGCGCAAAACACATTCGTTTTGAACGAACTCATGAGAGCCATGAGTGAAATTAAATAGGCGCCAACGTGTGAATACGTCTAAAGCGCTTGCCGCAAGATTCCTTTGATCGGTGTTCGAAGATACTGGTTCGGATTGGCGATAAGTTCTCACAAGTCAAGCCAAGCACTCCGTTGTATGCTTGTATTGGGGGACGCTTGGCAAGTCTCGGCAAGCCTGTAAGCATACCAAGACAGTTATTGTGTCACAGACAACAACAGATGGATTCATATTATCTATGAAATAATAACTCTTTTTAATCTGTGTTTTAACTTATCTGTGGTTTCATTGCGATATTTCAATTTTTCATGGATTCATATTTTATTTACCTTCATCCATTGCAAATAAAAATATAATTTTTATAAAAATCTTTAGTCCGTCATGTATGGATGGAATATATTTTGAGAAATGTGTAATTTATTTTATTAAATAGGATATATATATATTGGCGAGATGCCTCGTAGTTAATATAAATTTACCGACTGTTTTCCAAATGTGTTGTTTTGGTAGATAATGGATCCAAGAATGTGTAGAAAAATCAGTAGTAGTGAAAGTCTTCCAGATGCTGAAAATGTGGAATTTGAAGTATCAAACATCATTGCACCGCAAGAAAGCGAAGATAATTTCTTATTGGAGGGCAGTCCAGAACAACACTCCGTAACCTGGCTTGATGAC
>JAATLQ010034672.1:31784-55804 GCA_013421005.1 Heliconius erato x Heliconius himera
GAGCTGTTAAGATATTAAAGAAACGAAAGCTGAGAAGAATACCAAATGGTGAACAAAATGTACAGAGAGAGATTCAATTACTGCGAATACTTAGGCATAAAAATGTGATAGAACTAGTCGATGTAATGTACAATGATGAAAAACAAAAAATGTATTTAGTTATGGAATTTTGCGTAGGTGTACTTCAGGTAAGAATAAATGAAGGACTGTTTTGTATGTGTTATGTTGACCTTAATAATAAATATAATAAACAATTTTTTTGGCTTATATTATATCTTGCATATACAAGGTTAGGCAGAGAGTACTTATTTTTAAGACACTCCATTCTCCACATACCACCCAATTTCAAAGACATAGCATGTTAAAGAGCAGAAGTTAATGTATTGTCACACTTTATCTTGTTATCAGAACAAAGAAATGAAAATATTTCATTCCCTACAAGTGGAAAAGTCCACAACTGTTGCATTTACAATGAGACACTGCTATTTGCAATACTACAGTCTCACTAACATAATACAAATTAATATAATTTATAATGATTGCATCATTTGAAATGTCTACTGTTACTAGGATATGTTAGAATCAAGTCCTGGCAAGAAGTTTCCTCAGCGCCAAGCGCACGACTACTTCACTCAGCTGCTGGACGGCTTAGAATATTTACATGGCCAGGGTGTAGTTCATAAAGATATTAAACCTGGAAATCTGCTGTTAACTTTGGATCAAACACTGAAAATAACTGATTTTGGTGTTGCTGAAGTAAGTAATTTAATATATTTATTATTATACTAAGTACTTGAAAGAGAGAAAAGACAATCAAAAAATAGTTTTACAACTATGAGCTATCTGTAGAAGAAATTATTCTGTATTTGACTCAATAGAGTTACTATTAATTAATTGAACCATAAATGATTAGTAAAAATATCGGTAATATATATATGTTTTATGTGTTAAAAGTAACATTTATACATAAGAAAATAATATTAAGGAAAAACATGCATAACTTTAAAAATACATGTATTGAAAGAAGTCTATATAAATTTGTTTAATATTTAGAAGATGTTATTCCACACTAAACATAGAAAAAATATTTTCATACATCAATATAAGTCATGATTGGGTGGGTAGCTGTTAATAAAAAACTCCCTATATGGATTCTAAAAACATAAACAAATTTTAACAACCATGTAATAATTTTGAAAATGCTTGAGAAGAATGTTAGGCTTGGCGTTAACACATAAGGTTTAGTGGCTGTAATTGGACAGTTTCCAAGTGACTTGGGTTTGAGTCCCATTACATTTAATTTTTTAATAAATTTTCTAAAAATATATTTCCTTCGGTTCTGAGTATGATTCTCTCTCGGAAGAATGTAATATTTAATGTCTTCACCTTGTCATTTTGGTAACAAGGTAAAGGGTGACATTGTGTTCCGCCACTCAACACGCAATGAATTAAGAATTGAAGTGAGTTCTAACTAGGTTCCCTCTGCTTAACTAGCTATGTGCAGGATACAGCATAAAGCTAAACAATAAATAAATTAATATTTTTCAGGCATTAGACTTGTTCTCCCCAGAGGACACATGTTACACTGGACAAGGCTCGCCTGCCTTCCAACCTCCAGAAATAGCGAATGGTGCTGAAACTTTTTCTGGGGTTAAAGTAGATATTTGGAGTAGTGGAGTCACTTTGTAAGTTTTTTTTTTGCGGCTTATCTTTTTTTCGGTGTTAATACACTCCAATCCCCATTCCCTTAATTTTCGAGACATTGCATTTTGAGTGCCAAAACACAACCGAGTGGGAATCTGGCCCAAAGAACAGTCAATTGCTATGTTGCTGCACCGCAATGGCCTTCCATTATAAGTTTTCCTTAAAATGACAGTAATGTCGGTTGTTTTGTAACTTTTCCTATTATTAGTTTTCCTTCTGCTCTTTGTTTTGTAACAAATATAACTAGATTAACTAACCAGCTTTTTATAGTACATACTATTCAATCGAGAAGCTATTGTGACTCATACTAAGATCTTTGATTTTCGGGATTATTGCGTTTATTTAAAATAAAACTATTTAACCTTATTTATCGGGTAGACCTTCACCTAGAGTGGGAGAAAGAAAAAAATTATAGAGACAAAGAGCAGTGTCCGCCATTCAACAAGCATTATTTCCACCGAAAAGCGGAGAACGGAGTTTTTTGACACTAGGTTCTCTTTAGGTACCCAGCATGAGCCGGAAAAAAAAATTTCTTTTTAATTCTAAGTTGTGCTTGTTTGGAGAAAATATTCATGCCTTTTAAGTATTTAGTCAAGAACATAAGTTGCATGATTGAATTTTATGAATAACATTGACTTATCTAACGACATATGTGTATACCGTGAAGATAAAAAGAAATCAATGTAATTTTTCCTAATATGTAAGCAATTTTTTTTTTTATCTTATTTATAATTGATAATATGTTTTTTCTTCATTTTTATTTACAAGCAATGAAAATTACCAAAAAATATATATTTATGTAACTTCATTGCATTTCAGTGACTAAGTTTCTATGCCCACTTGGTGCCATATTTATATTTTTTTTCCATTGTTCTAAACAGTATAACAACGGCGATAGGCTTTGTCTCCTGATATACTTTAGAATCGTAACTCGTCACTTATACATATTAGGAGATAAAGCCCAATCTACTTTCCCACCTAATCAACTCTCAAGGAAATTAGTTACTTTCATACCCTCCTATCACGACAAAGGAGTACCGCGCAATGTCTCAAAAATAGAAAATATGAAACAGATTATCTCAATATACTGTCTGCTTACCCTGTTATATGCGGTATATGTACAGCATAAATATAAAAACTTTTACAGATATAACATGACGACTGGGAGGTACCCCTTCGAGGGCGACAATGTGTATCGGCTGTTGGAGGCGATAGGGCGAGGCGAGCCCGCACCGCCGCCGTCTTCCCTAGGGTCTTCCCTCCAAGCCCTTTTAATTCATATGCTTAAGAGAAACCCAGATGAACGACCCACTGTACAGGAGATACGACGGCACGAGTAAGTTTTTCTTTTTAGCTTTAGGCTGCATTCCACATATAGCAGGGTAGGCAAAGGGAACCTAGTGTAACCGAAAACTAGTTTCCCAGTTTCCGTCCAATTTTCGAGGCAGTGCGTGTTGAATGCCTGAACTCAACGCCGCGCTTTGCCTTGTTACCAGACTGAAGTGAAAATATTAATAAATAAAAAAAACATTTTCCTGAGGAATCGAACCCACAACCGTTGCGATTATTGTCACACTTGTATTACTGCGCCACGATAGCCACGCCAGTTTTTTTGTAGTATTTTAATGAAATAAATGATATTTTTTGTAATATACTTGATATTTATTTTTTATAGTAATGAAATCATATTTTAATTCCACAAAACATTAACTAAACGCTATGACTTGTTAACTTATAAAATGAATCATGTTTTATTTTTGAACATATTATGAACAATGTTTCATCCTTTAGTGACTCTGCAATAAACTTTAATAAATGCTATTTAGTGTATATTATGAAAATAATAAATCTTTATTACGAAACGAGAGCAATTTTTTAATATAAAGTCAAATTTTCAACAAATATACAATGCAAAATAGTTTTTTATATTTTTATTCTTTATCAAACTCGTGTGGTTTATCGGCAAATCAGTCGATTTTATTCTTTTTTTTATTGATATAATTACAATTTATATTTGAATTTTACTTTGCTTGTGTTTTACAATTTTTATTCTGAATATATTATTTTTTATGCCAATTCATTTTAGTTAATGCCTAATACGCATTATTCACAGAGAATAGGGAACTCGATTACTTTTCACCAGATCGAGATATTGTTAGATAGATTACGTAACTCAACGTCACGCTTTGTCAAAATAGGTTGGTATATCGTTTCGTGGTGTGAAATTTTAAATTATAGTTACTGTAGTCATTAACCATAAATAGCCCTTACGTCTAGTCCCGCATATGTCAAATGTACATATATATGATATAAAATATAATATAAGAGAATATATTTTAGGAAACATTATGCTACTTCGACTATTACTCGAGAATGGTTTTATTGAAACCGAATTCTATGAATAAAATGTCAGTAAAAGTCAATATGTATAATCCTAGTTAGTCCATAAAACCAATTTATCTCACTAATCTTTACAATGTTGTTGATGAGTACAAAATTAAACGATTATAATCTTTTTGTATGACATTTTGTATTATATATTAGATTTGTATAGAACCTTTAGGAATTTGTGGGATTTTCTAAAGTACAAAAAGCTTTGAGACTACATTCTTTATTTGCACAACGATGTACTTAATGCCGGCGTCTGTAATTCCTATGGCGTACAATGTGCAGTTCTTGAAAAACTAGTGAATAGTTATTTATTAGGTCATCGTGCTTCACCGTAGACCGCATGAACATTTAACACGAAGTTTGATAGCGGTTAAACGCCTATTTTAGTATTAAAAAAATAAGAGCAAGTAATTACAAAATAATAATTTTTTTACGTCCATTTTCATATTATTCTAAATTCATGATGTAGTAGTGTTCGGATATATGATAGCCAAATTATACAAAATCTTTATATAATTGCCTATGTGTTATTCTCATGTATAAGCTATATTACTGCAAAGTATTTTTAAATCTGCCTAACAGTTTTTGCGTGAAAATAGAACAAACATCCACATATATCCTCACAAACTTTCATTAGATTACATTACAATATTATTAGTACGATGGGATAGGACTAGGGCTAGGGCTAGGGCTGTCCTCTATCTATCTATCAATACCACACATTTAATTGAGTGTCAACTGTCCAGTTGGGTGCGGTCGCGGCCGGCGCTGCGCGCGGGCGAGGCGGCGGTGGGCGCGCGCTCGCGGCGCTCCGACGAGCTGCACAGCTCCACTGTCATACCGTATCTCGTGGAGCGCCACTACGCCTCCGCACATCACTATTTCACGGAACACGATCTTAGAAACGGTGAGTATTACTTATTTTGTTTGCAGTTGCAGTATTTGAAAAAAAGCACGCATGGCTCAATTTTCAAGACATTGCGTGTTGAGTGGCAAAATTTATGCCACACTTTGTCTATCAGACGATTGAACTCTCCGTTTAAAGTGATTTGAACTACGTTCTCTTTTTTTTTTTTCCTCTCTGCCACAAATTTTTTCCACAGCAGGAGAGCTGTGCTTGAAGCTGTTTTCTTTTTTTTTTGTATTCAAGAACAAATTTTGTTGAGTAGAATATAATTTTCTGTTTCTGACTACATTTAAAAGTATTTAATAATTAGAAAAAAAACATAAGTAGAAAGGAACGATCTTTTTTTATTAAACTTTGTGCTATACAAGAATACAATTTCAAATATGTTTCAATGTTTTAATCAAGGGTACCCTTGAACTGTTTGTAGTAATTATCATAATGATCTTCAAATTCAGGAAACTATTACATTTTAATGGAAATAATATTAAATGAATACGAACATTTTCATATAATGAACAGTTACGATAACTATAAAATTACGTACATAATTACAAAATCATAATTTTTGAACTACAATAATGTTGTTTAATTGTTATTATTCGTTCGTATATTCAGTTTAACAGATAACCTAGTATAGGTGCTATGTAAATATTCATTTCACGTCACTGATATCATGTAAATATAACTGATTATCATTTAACACATTGCACATTTATTACTTTCGACCTACGATACTAGAATGTTTTATACAAATGTGGATTTGTATTTCATTTTTATTTAATCACATACACGACCTTATAAATATAGAATTCTAAAAGTGTCTGAATGACATAATTTATCAAGTTAAGTAACTGAAACCTTGTAAAACTATGGAAAGTCGAAATTGCCTTATATGATTTGACGGCGTTGAGTTCCACCACTCAACGAGCAATGCCCTCAGAATTCGGCAGAAAGTGGTAAGCGGAGCGTCTTGTCATTAAGCTCCTTCTGCCTACCCTGCTAAAAAAAATACGGTTTAAAATTTAACTTAATAGTATTTAGATTATTTAATTACATATTACAGATTCAGAATGTTGCAAAGAGGGTCAAGTTCGCGCTCGTATATGCTCATTGAGTTAGGTTCGTAGCATGGAAGTGACCCCGCATAGGCTTTATAATGTTAGAATTTATTATCGAGTGAGCACGCGCACTTAACACGGCTAATCTAATTATAAGTACGCTGCGACGCAAATCCTGTTTAAATATTAACAGCTTATAATTGCCGTTTATTCATCTAATTATTACATATTATATAGTGTCGAGCTATAATACATATGCATGTTCATGGCTACCTACGTACTAATTTAATATAACAGTTTGTTTTTTTTTAAATATTCCATATTATAAAAGCATTTAGTAGAAAAAAATATTGATATCACTTTTTGCTTTCCTTTTGATTGCAGAACAATCCGTGGCGTAAAAATGTCGTTTAAAATGTCCCTTAATATAATTAATCATTTTCTTAAGTATAATTAATACACAACCATTTCAATAGCCACGATTAATGATACCAAAATTGTTTTCAACCTTACTTTCCCTCATTAAGTTATAATATATGATAGCTAAAAAAAAATATGACATTTAGTTCTCCGATTCTTAGAATTATCGCATTTGAACCATTTATTGTATTCTCTACACGAATGTTTAAAACATCTAAACGTTAATCCGTTAAAATAATTGTTTAATAATACGCGCTTCTTTAATATTAGGTCCTTACATAAGAAATTGGCATTTTGTCGTATTGATCACTTTAATCACAAATTTCTCTTTTTAGGTTAGGCACTTCAAAGTCAAATTTATACAGCTGTTATGTTATACAGCCTTTTAGTTAACCGTCGTTCCTTTATTTTTTTTCTTTCGGTTTATGTTTGCTTCACTCAGTTATATGCAAAATAGAAAACTTGAAATATCGCATTATTTAGGAGTAGGAGTTCCACTGTGTCCCCTGTGCTCCAGAAACGCACCGAAAGGTTAATAATGTGTATGGAGGCAGTGTCGCAAAGAAACTGCGTTTTTGGTTCCAACGTTTTCGTTCTGGAAATTTCGACCTGCAGAACAAGCCCCGTGGAGGATCGGAGACCCAAGTTGATATTGAAGAATTAAAGGCAATTGTTGAAGCGGATCCATTGCAAACCACGTCCAAGTTAGCTGTAGCTGCGGTGTTAGTGATAAAATTGTTGTAATCCACTTGAAGCAAATTAGGAAGACTTCACGAATCGAGTGAAATAAACTGGCAAACGCGCGTCGACTACTGTCTACGTGAAGACTACGATAATCGGGCCAAATCCTGCCACAAGCGAAAATTGGGCCAAAAAAGGTATTTGTTGGCGTTTGGTGGAATAGTACCGCTGTCGTTTATTACAATTTTATCAAATCTGGCATGACGATTTTGGCAGACGTCTATTTTCAGTAATTTCAAACCACGATGGAAAAGCTGGCTGCTAAACAACCGAAGCTGGTCAATCACTTTACGCCACTGTTGCTTCTAGACAACGCTAAACCACACACTGCATAACAGACAGCTACCAAATTAGAACAGCTTCAATTGTAATATGTAAAACATCTACCGTACCCCACGGAACTTGGTCCAACAGATCACTTTTTTTCGAAATTTGGATAACTTCTTGAAAGCGAAAAAATCAACTCCGATGGGACAGACAAAAAACCGCCTTCAAAAATTTTTGTGATTCTCGTCTGAATGTTTTTTTCTTAGCAAAAGGATCAATGAACCTATGAGATGGCAAAAGTGCATAGATAACAATAGTTCATACTATGATTAAATGAATAAATTATATAAAAAATTATTTGACTTTTTGTTCCACCCACCAAACGCTATTTTCATATGTAAGGACCTGATAATAATATAAAAAAAATATATTTTTACATTATTCATTTCTACTAACTAAAATGAACAAAATTTCTTTTTTATTTAAATATATCCGCTATTTGTTGAACTGTTAGATGTATCAGCCTTTGACATGTGACATTTTTTTCAATATGAAAAAGAATTTGGTTAATATATTTAAATATATTTATTTAGTCAGTTGCTATTCAGTATGGAATTGTATGAATGAGAATGATACACATTTAGAATCTGTCTGAATTGCAATACTAAAATTTAGGTTTCTGAATATTTTGAATATAATATGATTTGATTTCTGGTACAAATTTTCCTCTTTAAGTTAAGAAAACGAAAATTTTACCACTAGGTAATAATCGAAATAGTCGAAACTCTTATGCTTGTTTCAACTATTTGTGTTTGGATTTTCACAAATGTTCGTTGCTTCGTATGAAATTCTAGCAGAAGAGCTAGAGATATGCTATTATGAAATATTTTCAAGTCAGTAATTTAAGTCGTTTAATTTATTACACAGAATTAGGTGACAACGGGTCCCGCACGATGTCGACGGCGGAGCTGTCGGACGCGGAGTCCACGCAGTGCAAGCGGCGCTGGCACTCCTCCTGCGGCCGCCTGCCCTCGTGCCGCCTCACGTGACTCTCACTGCGGGGCTGTTCTGTTTATTGTTACTGTATTTCTATATACTAATCATCATTTCAGCGAATGGGGGCACCGCGCGACAATTCGCCGCTAGTTGCGCTAGTGTAGCATGGGGTTCCCAAAATGTCAAATGCTATATAGGACTCACTGTTTCTACGCCTTCTTGGCTTTATTTTGTGGATTTTGACAATGTTTCTCGATACTTTATGAATCATTACGGCAAATAAAGAATATATGTCAATAAATGCTAGAGCTTTGTAATTTTTTTTGTCTTTCCAAAGCATCTATACGAACAAAGTATTTGTTTTTTTAATTCGCAATATTCAAAATAATTGACGATAATTAACGATATTAGAAATTGTCGTAATGATGTTAAAATTCATCTATTTAACTAAATACAATTTAGATTTCACATCTACATTTTGAGACCCTACGCGCTACGAGCGCCAACTGGTGACCACAATAGCGAGCCCCCATTCCATCTTGTTTTTTCAAATTGTACTGTCTCCCTACTAATCAATGTTGTATAATCAGTGCTGATGTCACTCCAGGACTGTCTTACTATTTTATGGCCTTATTTTATCATCATTTTAGTCAGCCCAGTCTTGTTTTTTTTATTAAATTGTTTTGCCAACCTACTAACTAATGTATAAACAGTGGTGATTTTAGTCCAGTATTGTTCTGCGAATTCTTATTTGTTAACATTTTATAGTCCATCCAGTCCCGTTTTTTTATTAAACTGAATTGTCATTTTACTAATTACCCTGTTATTTACATTTACTTTTTATTTTATAACTGTCATCCCATTTAGATTTAATACATTTTTCATGTTTATCTATAATATATATATAAAAGGACATGTCCCTGACTGACTCAGGTAAGACGCACGCACGTGACGCAAAAACGTGAAATTTGGACAAATGTTTATTTTCATAATCGGGACATCCACTAACAAGGGATTTTGAAAAATTTTAACCCTAAAGGGATGAAATAGGAGTTGAAAGTGTGTATGGATTATTTTTAAATCGGCACCGATTTTTATAAAATTTGGAATCCAGACTCTTAAAGATATTTCATTGAACACGTGTTTCATGTTTTTTTAGAATTGGGGTGAATTATAAGAGTTCAAATAAGGAGTTAAAAGTTTATGTAGAAAAATCTTTAAATCACCACGGATTTTTACAAAAATTTACATGCAGACTGTTAAAAATATTTTATTGAACACGTGTTTCGTAGTTTTTTTAGAATTCACCCCTAAGGATGCAAAGAGCGGGCGAAGCTGCGCGCGCCGGCTGATAATATATAAAGTAAAAATCATTTTAGAAACCACTTATATTGATTTAATGATTTTTAGTAAGTCAGGTTGATTAAAGTTGTGGATGGCTTTACATTTCTTTTTAAATTGGATCACCATACGAAATATATTTCGTACTTATTACAAATTATATAACTATATATACTATATTAGTGTCCAATGATCTTTTGTTTATCGTAATATTCCCGTGTAGATTTGCATAAATGAGTTTGTCAATGTCTTTTTTTTTTCAGTTTTTTAGTTAAATACCTTAATACATTATGACAGTAAATTATTTAAATTTAAAACCATTATTTTCGCCTTACTTACGTAAATATTTTGTGGGCGAATATTTGTTATAAATGATAGGGGGCCATTTAATCACAGTCAAATAGGATTTTCTTATGTAAAAAGTACGATTTTTGTCTTGGACATATTTTAATTTATATACATAATCTTTTTTACAACAATAAATATTAATGATGTAACTGCCATGTCAACAACGAAATTATTATAAATCCATACCTATATTTTTAATTCGAAAGTAACTGTATGTTTAAAAATAAAGAAAGGATAATTGCGAAACTACTACTTTAAGAGTACAGTATTATCCCTTATCCAATTAAATATGTTAGATACATTGTGCGCTTTATTCAGATTCAAAATTTTACTTTCACAACATATCACAGAAATGAATATTTCAGAAAATATCAAAGTTTTTTAAATACGTCATGCGCTGCGTAAATGTTTAAAGTTACCCAAAAATTATATATGTAAGTAACGTATTTTAATCCTTTAAAAGATATATTTTTTTTACTAAAAATTTGCTGACATAGGAGTATGAAACTTGGCACAGTTATAGTTTATATAGAGAATATTTTTGGATAAATGTGTGTTATGCATTATTGTAAAAAGTATTATAGTGTTTTTTACAATAATGCATAAAATATACATTAATTACGCGGTAATTGGTTCTCTACTTTTTAAAGTACATATCGATTAAAATCACCACTGATCTTATATAACATTGTATAATAACTGTATCTGTTTTTTTTTTTTTTCAAAAAAACATTGTATATGTGCAATATGGCGGTGAGATCTGATATTTAGCTTGGATAACTATCGCCGTTACTCTTATAGAATTGCATTTTTGGTCAAATTGCACATAAAAAAATATATTGTAAATGGCGTCCTTTTACGTAATATATTTAATAAGATTTTTCTGTACTTTAACATTTATTCTTAATATTTTTAATTTGCCGTTACGTGTTTGTTCACTTTATAAGAACACAGAAAATTATCATAAAGATTTTTGAGCGGATATTTCTTTTTGTCAAATGATAATATCATCATTATCAGGTATGTTATGAAGGATTGTAACTCTAACCCAAACTAGAACCTCAATATAATCCCATATAAATGTTTTGGATATGGGCGGAGTCTAAATGAAACTACTTGTGACAAATTTCTTAGTTTGACGTACACTAGCGCTTTGTACGGAATAGCTATAAATACGAACAACTTTTGTTACTAGGAAAAGTTAAACAAGAATTATCACAAACAGTCAATAACAGACTAAAATTATTTTATAACCGGAGCCGGTATAATATTCTTATATCCGTATCCGTATCCAGGTCCAAAATGTTATACCCGTAACGTCCCTGGTAACTGATGATGATATTTTTTTTCCTCGAGCTCATAAGTTTTTGAGATATCACGTCCATATATATATTTTATTCGATGAAACACCGTTGTGCCTTTTAGCGCGTAGTCAGTATGGATGCAATGAACTGTATAATAAAACTACGTCTTATGTTATTTTCATTGTTCATAATAATGAAAAATTACCTAATTAAAAAAATAAGAAATGAAAAATCAGCTATATTTCTTTATAATTTTATTTAATGTTAACATTTTGTTGTGTCACACTCTTTTTTGAAATATAATACAAATTGCATCTAAATCTAAAGGAGGTTTTGTATGAGTGGAATATCGATATAAAAACAAACGTTTTAAGTTTAAGACATCAACATAATCACGATCATAATTATGTTGATGTTTTAAACTTAAAAAAAATATATTTGTTTTTTTAAAAACATTCAAATTTGGCAGAAAGTGGGGAACGGAATGTCTTAACACTAGGTTCCCTCTGCCTATCCTGCTGTGTGCGGGATACAGCGTGAAGCGTGATTTTTTAAAAACATTCATATAACGCCTTCGATTAAAGTAGAACTGCGCGCCTAGTTTATAAAGTTATATAATAATATAGTCTTATGTATATATATGGACATGATATTTAAACTTGTATATTATTTAAATAACATGATGAATACAAAAATTGAGTTGAGTAAAAGCATATACATATAAATATGTGACAGTTGTTAAAATTAAAGAGCAAAGCAAATAATGATTATTGTTTGTTTATCAGTAAAAATATTTGAAGTTGCATTTCGCCACTGGATTACGATCCCGCAGATGACACGATTAATAATAAAAATATTTTAATAAAAAGTCCTATAAGTTGTTTTTAACATTATAAAAGTGTTATTCCACACTATGGAAAGAAAAATACTTATTTAGAAAACGTATGAAAATTTCGTTTCCAGGAGACGCGGGTTCCGCTACGTTCAAATTTTTATACGTTTTCTAAATAAGTCTTTTTCCTACCATTTATATTGTCCTTTTAAATTCGAGGAGACTCCCTGCATCTGATGATAATATTTTTGTACAAAAATGTTCACAGTAATTCGAGTGGCGTATATTTAATGAAAAAAGTATAAATCAGAAAGTTGGACAAAAAAACGAATTGTACAAGTTTTTTTTTGTTTTTAATTCCAATAAGGGTGACAATAATAACGTTAGCTTACTGTAAAGTATAATTTTGTGTGTAGTTTTCTGTAGTGAAATGCGACTTCGATTTTCGATCTTAAAATAAAATATAACTACAGTACTAATTACATTGAAAACCTTAGTTGCAAATAACAAGAAAAAAAATGTAATTAAATACCTTTCTTTAAGGGGTTATATCAAAATGTTAATGTTTTTTAATTAAAAAAACTTTAATTATTTTTTTACCGTTTTACTAATTATTTTAAATAATGATGTACTTACTTAATGAAAAATTTAAAAATAATGTCTATCCTTTACATATATATAACCCCATAAAGGATTCATTTTGTAGTTTTGTGTATGTTAGAATAATATTTGTTTAGCAGAAGATTTAAAAAAAAAATTAAATAAGTGTTTCATTATTATCGCATGCATCGCATTATTGCCGCCAAAATGCATATAATAAACTGCCAATATTCCTTTTTTTTTCTTGTGTTTTTATATTATTTTTTATCTATTTTATGTTTGTGTATATAATGCGATGTCAACTTATAAAATTATGATGTTCTTTTGTGTTGTTAATAATTGTACAATATAAAGAATTTTGAGCCAAAAATATGCGTTTTATGGCTTATAATAGAGGCCGTCGTGGCGCAATGGTGCAGCGCCTGTAAACGTGACGGTTGTGGGTTCGATTCCCAATCTGGGGAATGAGTTATTTTCATTTCCTCCTTTTGGTAAGAAGAGAAAATGCAGAAGTGAAGTGAAGAAATGTGAGTGCGTGGGAACAGAACGCTAGGTTCCCTCTATCAACCCTGCCATATGCTAAATATAGCGTGAAGCAAAAAAATCTATAATATTTAGCTCTCATAGTGACTGTTAATAGCGTCACTCGGACCTCACTTTTTCTATTTTTTCTATATTTTTATTTAATATAAATTTTAGTATGTAGATTGATATATGTATATATATTCGTGTAACCTATATCAAACAGGCACATAAATAACTAAATAATAAAAATAAAAATAAAAAATAAACATGTTCACAGTTAATTATATAAAAAGATTTAATATTTTTGTGTAATAAAATTTTTATCTTTATTCTAAAGTAAGAGTTTTAATACTGTTTAGTGTAGATCGTTTCTAATTTCTATTCTATACAATCTTCGAGTTTATAATAGTGATTGGTAGTAGTTGAAATCAGGGAATTTATGGAGCTCCGTAATTGTAACCTATCGGAAGTTCAAAATAAATAAAAACTATCCTTTAACCTTATCCGGAACCGTAATGTAAAGTTTCAAAAATTAATGGAGTCTAATGAGACTAACAGATTTTTGATTTTGCCTGGCATCAGTATAAATAACTATTACTAAAAAAAGATATACAAACTGTTAATATCAGTTTTTTTAAGTATAAAAAAAAATATATATCTGCAACTGAAATAGCCCAAAAGAATCTTCTAATCTTATAATGATATCTAAATAATGATATCAGAAAATAATTCATAACAAATCCGAAATATTCATAACAGAAACCGGATCTAGTTCTATCCGTATATGTATACAATTCCCAAATGTTACATCCTTAATATCCCTGGTCTAAATGTACTCCTATGCTGTTTAATTTCATAGTAATTTGTAGATAAATGTAGTAATGATTTCTAGGAATTTAACATTTTTATCCATAAACTATAAAAAAATCTGACAATTTTTTTATAACTTTTTGGTAATTTATATATTTTTTTATGTTTCAGTGACAGAGTTGAACAGATTAGTTCACTGTAAACATAGATTTATAAACAAAATAAAAATGGCAAATGTTTAATCAAATTATCTTATTGAATGAAATGCATCAAAACATCATTAATAAAAATCCTTAATTACCTCGTTTTTTATTACATTTATGATTGTCATAATGAAAATATGTAGTGATATAAAGCTAATTGTAGTTTTGTATTATATTATATAAATTATTAGAGTAGAATTTACGTTTTTATTATTATTTTTTTAAAGAAAAAGTGAGGTCTAAATTGTTATTTAAAATATAATATGTGAAGCTTAATTTGACATATGTACAGTGCCTGGACTGATTATGAGCAACGTTTAACAGAATGAAAACAGAGAATATTAATATATTGTAAATAAAACCAAAACAACAGATTTTTTTTCTTTTATTTCTAACTATTGATACATTTTTTTAAAATATTAATGTTTCTACCCTATTTTATCATATATTGTCAATAAGCCTTCACAAAAAGTATCTGTGAAGTTTCTTTTTAATAACAATTACATCTATACTAATATGATAAAGCGGAAGAATTTGTAAGATCTCTGGACTGGATTTACTATTTTTAATTTGTATGAAAGCTACATTCCTCAGGAGTGCTAAAGGCTATATAACATTACGGTTTTATTCTTAGTTAGCCTTAAATATAATAACTAGCAACGCCATCGTATTTGCTAACTTTATCTTTCATTATAAATAAATCGATCACCAAAATGAAATATTTAGAATTAAATATGTGATGTGCTATTAGCACAAGAAATGTAGGTCTGTTACTAAAAAGTAGTATAAATCAGTTTATATAAAACAAAGACGCACTAGGTATATATGAATACTCCTACAAATGCAAAGCGTATTTTATTGAATAATAAGATTATATTGAGACCACTCGTAGCGCAGAGGCACAAGCGTCTGATTATCAATGTGCCGGGTTGTGGGTGCGATTCCCACTAGGGGAATAAAAAAAAAATTCTATCTTTGGTGTCGAGGTTTGCTTTGCGCGGCGTAGAGTTCCACGACTCAACACGCAATACCTTCAGAATTCAGCGGAAAGTGGAGAGTGGAGTGTTCTAACATTAGGCTTCTGACTACACAGCTACATACGGTATGCAGCGTGAACCTGAAAAAAAATATTTATACAAAATGACACTAGGTGGCACTGTAGTACTGCGGTTTTGCTATAAATCCTGCAAAAGTCAACATACATAATAGTCATATAAACAATTTATTTTGACGATACTCGCTACTAGATGGCGTAAAGACTATTCTATATATGCAAATCTGACCAAATTGTTTTAGAATTAGGGCTAATACGCAAATAAATATTCTAATTGTATTCATCAAATTTTATCGTATATTTATTTGAGTTTAGAGACTAAAATATTTTATATTTTTAATATTGATTAAATATTTTGAATCAATCTGGAGCTAAAAATAATCAGTTTGAAAATGTTGGTTTATTGCATTTGGTGTAGGGTTGGGAACGGTGGCTCAGTTACACTAACTCTTATATTTCTTAAATAGAACAGCATTATTTATTAGTCTTCAAACCAAATACATTGTTAGGTAAACAACCAACCAATGTCCAAAATTTCACTAAATAGTCCAGCAGTTTAGGGAAAGTGAAAAACAAAGAGTCTTGCTCTTAACTCCTGTGTAACTAAAAGTGTGGAATTGAAACAAAACTGATGACTATACGAGTCCCGTAATTATGTTTCGTCACTTTTACTCTATAAGATTAAGGTGTTAATTAAATATTATGATAATATACTCGTATCTAGAGACATTTTCTAAGGCGGGCCTGAACTTTAGCTTTGAACGGTAAAATTTCTGGGGTGGCCACCAGATTATTCTGGGGTAGGCATGACCCCCTTCCATTACGCCCATGCTCGTATTTATAAACAGGTGTTAACGATCTTTGCTTCAAAAATAAGATACAAAAGATGTTTAGACATTGTAGTACTTTGCCCTTAAGTAGTAAACCAGAGACAGTGTTGCAAGTGCCCGCGACACCATTCCCACCCACAATGCGCGGAAGTAGGTGCTTTGCCACAGTCTTCCGCTATATCACCTTTTCCCAATTAGATCAGTATGCCACGCCGCATGAATGTACGTTATTTACATAAATTTGTAATTATTACTTCTTGAATACTTAAGATGGTACATAATATAATATGAAAAAAAAATATGCCTTATTAAAAAACTGCTCGACTCTTTTTGATAAAATTTAATAAATAAGAGGGTAATATAAAGTGTACGCAGACAGATATAAATACAATTTTTAGTAATACAAATATACCTATACATTTACTAATATACATAACATACAAATTACATTTTTTAAGCAAAGAAGCTACGCAAGGAACAGTTTTGTGATTAGCGGTAAAGCGATAATTTGAGTAAATCCATAAGTCCGGCAGGTGTTACCATCTACAAACTGGACGATTTTGGGCAAATAAATTACAAAACCGAAGTTTTATCAGAACTATTCCGAGTTTGTCGCTATGCAATGGTGCTCGTCCTGTATGAATTACTAGAACGAATATCTCGATCTATAAAAAGACTTATATATTTTGGTTATTAAAGCCAACGACTATATAGATTTTATAATATGCGTACCAAGGTCTTTACTATAAATAGAAATAGCAATAAAAGTTTGCAAAATATATATACATATCTACTGACGGTAGCCATTGATACATTTTAACATGATTCAATATTTATTTTTATATAATAAAAACGCAAAATATATTTAAAAAGTTTGTTTTATATTTATAAATATTTACGTAATATTACAAATTCGTATAGCCTTGCTTTACCAACTTTTATAAATGGTCACTGTAGTGCGTGAGCGCTTCGGAATGGTGTCATCGTTTGGAGTAATCAGAGTGAAGGGTTGCGAAGGTGCCTAAGATTGTAAACGATTTTCTCATTGTCGATGCTTAAAGATCAAGGTAGTTTTTTAAGTTAATAGCTCTATTTTTTGTATAATTGTATAACATCTTCACAGATCGTGAGTTGTTACCTTCAGTCATCTTAATAATAGTATTTTTATAGTTTTAAATTATATAATATTACAAATACAAATGTATGCTATTTCAAATACGTACTTTGGCATTTAAAATTTTGTATGTATATAATTTAATTATTTCTAAAAAACA
Organism: Heliconius erato x Heliconius himera; assembly: GCA_013421005.1. Classification (NCBI taxonomy): domain Eukaryota; kingdom Metazoa; phylum Arthropoda; class Insecta; order Lepidoptera; family Nymphalidae; genus Heliconius; species Heliconius erato x Heliconius himera. Next base: position 49,390 of record JAATLQ010034672.1, read on the forward strand.
TTCAATAAAAACTTCCCATTTTTATATTATCTTTGTTCCAAATGTTTCTTTGTTTTATATTTTTATGTTTATGAGTAATCTTTACTCGAATGAGGTTATAAGCTACAACCACTGCGAAAGTGCGGATAATAAGTAGTTTTGTTAGTAATATATTTTAGCAGCAAGTACTAGCGGTTAGCCCCTTTCTTACATAGTAGTCAATAAAATAAATGTTCAACATACATCGACGTATGCTTAGAGTTGATAATAAATTAATATATTTATTTCTTCGAATCAGACACCGTGCACTAAATCTATACATATATATATATATATATATATATATATATATATATATATATATATATATATATATATATATAGAAGCGTCATACAAAAATATAGCGCAAGGTTCTTCCAACACCATCACATTAATAGCAACCCTTTCGCTTTCGCTCCAGCCTTTACGTTTAAAAATATTCATCTACATTGTCATGTTGTTTTACTTGTAACTAGTTGCTTAAATTAAAAAATTAACCAATCAACACGCAATGCCTCCAGAATTCGGCAGAAAGTGGGGAACGGAGTGTCTTAACACAAAGTTCCCACTGCCTACCCTGCTGTGTGCGGGATATAGCGTGAAGCTGATTTTTTTTTTTAGATACTTAAATACTCTAGAAGGGAATACATTATTAAATTTGAACATACAACTGTGTAAGAAAAAAAAATATATTGCTTTTTATCTATATTTAATTAGTCATAATAAATACCTATTAGCTGATTTTAACATACAAAAAGCAAAGTCGTATGCAATTTTGTCGACACGTATGGAATTAATATTTAAACCTGTGAACATTTTAAAATCGATTATAGTTAATATTAATAGATACAATATTTTTATTGGAAGTAATTCTTGAAAATGATAAATTTTAATAATATACCACTAAAACATCAGTCATTTGGATGCAGTATCATTAAGTAAAATACCTTTAAAGGTTTACATCGTAATGGATGTTTTAAAATATACACAAGTAGGTAAATGTCCGTAGGTCGTGAAAGGATGTCCCGAGGATAGCAGCTAGTCGCTTAAGTCCTTGGCTCAGTCACAAGCATCTTATAGTTATAACCTACTCATCGAACACTAAATTACAACATGTATATACAAATGAGTATTAATATGGATATTAACATGTTGTGTCATGGAAAATCTCAACTGGCAGACAAATCTGTAAATCAATATAATTCAGGAATTTTATTTTTTGCAAAATAAAATCGTTTACTGTTTTACGTAATGCAAGAATAAGGAGGAAAATAATTTCTCTTAATTTCTTACTATAAACGATTTATACGTATATATTTTATTTAATATGCAACTTTTACTATTGAAGAGTGTGACGACGTTACAGACGTAACAATTACTATGGGAAACAAGACGAAGTTATGTCATGCGGATATATACCTATTGTTTCAGTATTAATCTTCTCACCGAGCTCTCAGTAAACCATTAAAATTTTATCAATTATAAATGATCGAAAGGTTCATACAGACAGAGATCAATAGGTGACGTGGACGGGACCGAGAGAGCATCTATTAAATTCCATTGTTATCTGCGATTTGCGTTCGGTAACTTATCTTTCTTCTGTATACAGTACTATTGTTCTTCTTTTAAGACAATTTGAGCGATTGGCATCTTAAAATTGAAACCTGTTTCAGTTAAAGTAACACCTCTTATAGATTTGCTACAGATGTGTTTTATTTCAACAATAGGTTTATAGCGTTTATGTAATATAACAATTTTAACATGAAATTGACTTGTACTATTAATGAATTTACCATGAAGAATGTCTATTGCTTCATTCCGTATGCCGCACAGAGCAGGCAGCATTCAGGTAGGCAGAGGGAACCTAGTAAGATATTCCGTCCTCCACTCTCAGTGATCTATCAATAATGTCTATTGTACCACAGATTTTTTTATATGAATAATAATTTTTAAAATAATAAGTTTAGTAAGGAACGTAGATGAAAAGCTTTGCTTCCGCTAGTATAGGTTTGTAAATAATTGTTAAAACTTACTAAGATGTGTTTACTATTATTGAGAATACTTTTATTATTTAGGAAAAAGGCACGGACGTGTCTTGAGATATTTTTCTGCTAGGTAGGGTCTTTAATTTCGAATCAATCTTTTGGCAATGGAGAAAGAATTCGTAGAATATATATAGACAATATGAACAAACCTTTTTTAATATATTTTTTACGTATTTATCTATTTATCAATGTATGAAAATCGTGCAACTCTATTTGATCGAACGTTTGACTGTATTTTTATCGGAGTATCCGATAATATAATTGATGAACGTACCGTCCTCTCTAAGACAACGAATCCTCGTTGTCTTAGAGAGGACGGTACTAGATAACTAGAAAATTCGAAAACGTTTTATTTTTATTTAAAAAAAGGTTTTTATTTAGTATTAGTTACTATACTCGTTGAGAAACTCTATGATACAGTTTTTCTCTTCAAAATATACTTTAAATATAAGCATATTATCACATCAACGATCAAAGAGATCGTCTATTACGAAACCGTACGAGTTTAATTTGCGTACGCGCATCAGTTCGTGGTCGATTTAACCTTTAACATTAGTTTTGCAAGTTTAATGGTTTAAAATAATGTGTATACCTAAAGAAAATTTTTCTTGATGAATTCAACTTTAAATTAGAACTAAAATAAAAATTTTCGCGTCACTATGGGTTTGAGCTATTATACTTCCTTCCCCACTTTTCGTTGAATTTTTCGAGACATTGTGTGTTGAGTAGCGGAACTCAACGCCGGGCTTTTGCCTTGGTGCTCTGGTACCAAGCTCGCTCGGGCAGAGAAATGAAAATATTGATAAATAATAATTCATTCCCCCGAATAGGAACACACAACCGTTGCGTTGCAGTCACACCCTTGTGCCCCTGCGCCACGACGTCCGACCGTATCGACCGATACGCCTATGTTCTTTAAATAAAACTATAATAATAACCTTAAACAGCGGAAGTGGGAAATAGCGTGCTATGCGAGTAGTTAAGAACTATTTGTTATTACATTACAGCAGTAGGTAATCCACGCAAGGATGATACCAGGAAGTAGTCCGCGTAAGATTTTACGCAAGTAGTTGAAACTATTTTTTTCAACATATTTTTTTAATCTCAAAATATAATTAGTAATTAACTGAACGCATCCAAAGTTTTTATTTTATTAATTATTTATAAAAAAATACGGTCTTAACAGTAGTTCCCGCCTTACCAACATTAAATTTGTTAAAAAATCGTATAATAATAAAAATATTTTTTTAATTATAATTATAATAAACCAGTCTATGAAGGTAGGAGTAATAATTGTACATACATTCATACATGAACCATAATTTCATAATATATTTCTCGCTTTATATCGACATTTGAAGCACAGCTTCTGACGTCTGACACTTAGACCTATTGCTCTGACGTTCGAGGAGCAAACGTTAGATAGCCATATACAGCACATTTCGTGATTTGGAAAACTTCGACTAAATAACAAACTAAAGTTTAACATTTCAAATAAAAGTCAAATTGGAATAAATATCAATAAAACAGTAACAGTTAAAGCCACTTATATTAAAGTATATTTTATTACGGGATAGAGCGTGAAGCTGATTTTTATTTTTTATTTAATGTTTGTGTAAAAGTATTCTCCTAACAAGTCCTTACTCCTAAATATATTTCATAATAGAGAAATATAGGATTTTCGCATACCATTTACTGCTTAAGCATGAAAACCATATTATTATTTATTATTTAATAAAGTTATTTTCTCTTTACATACATAGATAGCTCTAAAGATAAAGATATAGATATTAATTGAACAAATATTTTGGTTATGTAAGGGTAATATTTTGTATAATTCAATCGTTAATATGGAATAGGTAAGGCTCAATGCAGAGGTTATAGGTTGTGAATCGTTGGGTCATGGAAGCTTCGGGCAAGAGTAGGGCTACTAGTGATACTTTATTTATTTATTTCTTACTACTACTTAAATAGGGTAGTATTTATAGAATTTAAAAATTTATAAATTCTGACCAAACACTTTAAGATTACACTAACATTTTTAACGATTATGAGGATTTTAATTTTATTTTTTTTTGGTAAAGAAGGAAATGAGTGAGCTTATTTTACGTTTATTCTTTTTTGTTTTATTTCCTTGAAGCATGTGAGCCTGACAAAGGTAACTTTATATTTTTATTATAAACCATATTATTTTTATAAGTAGCTACATATATGTACATATATTTATTTTACGTTTTGATAAAATGAATACGTAGAATAATAAATATATATTTTCATGATGTTTTATATGTATAGATATATTTGACATCCACATCGTGGAAGCCCTGTACGAGAGAGGGGTCCGTTCGTGATATACCGGGAGTGAAAGCGGGTTACCTAATTCGGCCTTGGCTGCGGGGCTTGGAAACGCAAATGTCACTGCTTACTGCCAATCCATCTTCTATAAATAAATTACCACTGCAGGGCCCGATAAAGTTCTATCATCATCATCATCGTCTGAAGTCGTGCCATGTTTTTAAAGACATATAAATCCAAAAACGTGACCAATATGATAGAGAGAGAGAGAGAGAGAGTTTCAATAACTAAGGGACCTTACGACACGACATATTCAGTTTATAATTTATGATGTATTCTTAAATACATATCCAAAAGATTAAAATTATAGATAAAAATATTTTATTATACTTTGACACCTTGAGCCTGTGTTAAGCAGCAATATAATATTTTATTAAAACATAAAATTTTATATGGCTGTGTGAAGATTATTCAAGTTTTCGCTGTTCACCCTCCATGCACGGAACAGACGAGTAAATGTCTACGAATTAGGGGTCGCAATATCGGACCATTCAAGCAAAACCGTGATTTTCGATATCGACTTCAGAAAAATCCCGGGATCCCGGTTTTTTCGATATTTTCGATATTTTTGTTTTTTGTACCAAAATTAGTAATTTTTCAAGCCTCTTCTTATTTTTAGAGTTAAGTTAGGGGGCAATTTTTAATTATAAAAAAATATATAATAATTTGCTACGAAAAATATATTATAGGCTTATTATTTAACAACATATATTTTGCAGCGTTTTTGCAGCGATGGGCGGAATTTTACAAGGAGATGTATGAATGTGATGACGCCTCAGTCTCAACTAGCAGCGAAACGCTGTAATCAATCGCTGAAATCAGTGTAAAAGAAGTTGAGAGTGCAATACTAAGTCTGAAATGTGGTAAGTCAGCGGGAGCAGATGGAGTTACTGCCGAGATGAACAAATATGGTGGGCCACGCGTCTTGGACTTTTTCTGGTTTTTGTGCAATTTGTGCTGGAAATCAGGGGAGGTCCCAGACGATTGGCGAGGTGCGGTCATCGTGCCTTTCTATAAAAGCAAAAGTTCACAGATAGACTGCGCAAGCCATAGGGCTATCAGATTAGCTTAGATAGTAAAGTTTTAGCGAGAAGAATGCAAGAGAGATCTGAAAGGCTGTTGTGGGAGGCCCAAGGAGGCTTTAGACCTGGAAGAGGGTGTATGGATCAGATCTTTTACCTCTGCATGATCACGGAAAAATTGTTGGCCTTTAACCAAAAAGTTTTCTGTCCTTTTGTGGAGTTGGAAAAGGTGTTTGACAGAGCGAAATTATGGGAGATACTACTCCGATACAATATGAGCGGACCTTTGTTGTAGGCTGTAAAGTCTCTTTACAGAGATCACCCAGCCTGCGTGCGAGTAGGAGCTGGCATGTCGCTCTGGTTTGACATCCGATCGGGTGTTAAACAAGGTTGCGCCATGTCAGCTTGGATGTTCAATTTGTATTTGGATAGCTGTCTCCAAGGAGTGAAACAAAGTGATATGAGAGTGATAGTAGGTGACCTGAATGTGAATTGCCTGCTGTACGCAGATGATGTAGTGCTTATTGCATCATCAGAATGCGAGTTGTAGGCATTGGTCACCACTCTGAAAGAAGGGTGTGAATATAATGGTCTAAGCCTAAATGCGAATAAGACAAAGGTTCTGATTTTTGAAAGAGATGAAGAAAGGACGGAATGCAAGATCAGTGTAAATGGAAAGATATAAGAACAAGTGTATGAAGTGGTATACTTGGGAAGTATGTTCAGTAGAGATGTAAGATGCGAGATGGATGTGGAAAGGCGTATTGCTGCCGGTAACAAGGTTAACGGAGAAGGCTCCGTTGCAACTAAGGAGTTGCATTGATGAGATGGCGAAACGTCAGCACAACTGCGCGTTTGGGCGTACACAATGCCGACTGACTCTGTTATACGGCAGCGAAACGTGGGTATTACAGAAGAAGAATTAAAGAAAGATGAATGCCGTGGAGATGCGATCTCTTCGTAGCATATGCGGA
>JAATLQ010034673.1:0-24024 GCA_013421005.1 Heliconius erato x Heliconius himera
GCTCGCCGCCCCCCACCCCCCCACAGACCGCACGCCTCCACCTACATTGTCAACTGCCACAGAGCAAGTCGCCTTCTAAAATTGTCCAACGTATTTGTTGGTTTTCCTTTGTTAGAGTTTGCTTTCATCTCGAACAGTTCTTAATCAATCTAAATTAATCGTGCTATTCAAGTTGTACTATGACTACTTTATTCGATAAATTGGTCTTAACGTGGGATGCTTGGTTGTATACTAGTTTGTTGCTAAATATTTAAGTTTTGTGAATTTAGTAAAATACCTATTAACGTAGCTATTAAAACATTTTTTTTTTCAATTTCACGCTGTATCCCGCATGTAGCAGCTTAGGTAAAAGCCTAGTGTTAAGACACTCCGCACTCCACTTTCCTCTAAATTCTTAAATGTAACAAAAATTTCTAATTAAAACAATTATGAATTATATATCAATATAATTAAGTTGATCTTTATTATCTTTTTATATTTTTCTATTTAATTCATATAGTTTGATTTGTGGAATAGCGTATGTGGTTATTTTGTTTCCATACACCCCAACCATATTGTAGAGTAAAATAAAAATTTAAATCATCTGTAAAAATTACTCTGTGTGAAAAATCCGCTTGACCGCGCGTATGGAAAGCACAGCGGAACTCTGGGCGTAGAAACTTGATACTTTGCTAACTTTTAAAAGGAAACCTCGCAGATACAAATATTAAAAACACATTTTGGATTATGTTATTGTACTTTTATTCTATGACATTTAAAAGCTTAGAAAATATAATTCTTGTTTTTACATGTTATAATAAAAGATATTTAAAATAATACAAGTAAAACGAAAATGTATTTTGTAAAAACTTTATATACAATCAGAAATGCGGGTCTAACATTCCAGTTCATCGGCAAGGGTTCTTGGTGTCATAAATAACGTCTGTTTATAAGGGGTGGGTGGTTTTACAGTTTATCCGTATGCCCTCAGTCCCTCCGAGGGCAGTGAATTACGAAGGGTTCGTGGACATCGCGTTGCTAGGATACGGAATATGGCGGCCAGTTTGAGTGAGATTATTGTTCCTTTTTGTATACAATAGCTAAGTAATAATAACGGTGTGCTTAGAAATAGATGTGTGGAATATTTTAGTATATAGATACATGAATAGCTTTCTGTGTAATAAGTTTTGACTATATTTGTAATTATATTTTATTTAAAAAAAAAACATATTTTATTATGATAAGCTCAATTTTTATTATCAAACACTATAAATCTCTTATATGAATGTGTTTAAATAACAATATTTACTGCCAGTTTTATAATTAGGATATTTAATCCTAATAAAGTAACAATAAGCGCGAGAACTACACAAAAAAGCTCAAAACTTTTCCCTAAGTTTTCAAGAGCAGTAAACTTGATAAGTAAATAAAATCACAAGTCTATTTAAAGTGTTTTTGTCACATTGTTCTTAAATGTGACGAATAAACTCAAACAATATTTTATTTATATTTTTTGTAAACTTCACGCTGAATTTCGCATATAGCTGGGTACGAGAGAGAACCTAGTGGTGCCCACTTACCGCCGTATTTTCCAGGCATTGCGATTTCGTGGCGTATATCAACGCCGTGCTTTTGCCTTGGTACCAAAGCGAACAAATGAAAATATTAATAAATAATAATTCATTCTCCCGGGTAAGGATCCAACCCGCAACCATCGCGTTACAATCACACGCTTATACCCCTGCGTCACGACGACCTTCTCCATAATTATAGTACAATATTCAAACACGACAACAAGTAAAGCTATAAAACAAAGTTGTTTCAATACTTCAAAATCAATAGCCGCCTGACCAACGTGTATACATATAAATATACTGTTTTACCCTTATGGCCGGCACGGTCCGCCATCTTGGATCCCACCCCCGCCCACTCAATCTTACCCCAACCACCCGATCTTAGGGGCCTTTCAAAGACCGAAACCTACTAATACTAATGTCCTCCTCGTATGCGTGTGTGTGTGTAGTCAACCTGTTTTGGCTCAATTTGATTTGGGCTTTGAATTTTCAAAGGCTTTCTCGTAATGCTAGATGGTTGTGTGTATAATATATTTGTATATAATATGTACATTGTAAATATATTTGCTTGGAACTTTATAAGAACCTTCTTTGGTTTTATAATATTATTAGATTTTTTTTTATATACTAATTATATCATCTGTTAGATATTTAGAATAGAAAACGTTGATATTAATCTATTTCTACATTTTACGAATACTTATCTACAATTTTTTTTAATTTACGTAATGGCATTGAATAACATAAATTAACTTTTATTATAATGTAAGAGTTTTTGTTAAATTTGTCATTTTTAAATAACTCCGTGATACGATATCATGGAAAGGTACATTTTATAAAATTTAATACAAATATACTTAAAAAAAAAATTCACAGTGATACAAAAATATTTTAAACAAAGAGTTCCTTAATTCCATAAACCAGTATATCCGTAGAGTCGATATTAAAGTGAATATTCATAATAATTTAGTTACGTTATTTTACGATACATTTTACGGCGTCTCTTTATGACTTGTTATGTACTAAAGCACAGATTTCGTAGCCGGTTTGCTCGTGAATAACTTAGTAGGTCATATACCTACTTACAAGTAAAACTTACGACTTACCTAGAGGTAACCTAGAGGTATTTGACAAATAACATAGATTTACGACTTTAACAAGGCCAGTCGTGGCGCAGGGGAACAATGTGTGCCTGTAAATCGACTGGTTGTGGGTTCGATTCCCAGTCGAGGAGATGAAATATTTATTTACATTTATATTTTCATTTCTTCGCTCTGGTGTCGAGGGGAAAGCGCGGCGTTGAGTTTCGCCATTCAACAGGCAATGCCTCCAGAATGCGTCTTAACACTAGGTTCCCTCTGCCTACCCTGCTGTGTGCGGTATACATTATGAAATTGAAAAAAAAAACAGATTTAAAATGTGGAACGAAGAAACACGATTGATTATATGATTTAGGAATTAACTTAACAAAGGATTTTCTGTTGAACGCCTTTATGTTACTTATATATTTTTTTTATTTAAATTCAAATATTTTAGATAATCTGTCGTAAACATATTTTTACTTAATATATTTTTTTATTTTATTCTTAGGTAGGTATATCTTTAATTTTGAAAGTGAATGGAGACCCGTGTTAATATATTTATTTATTTTCGCTCAATTTATAATTATAACACATCTTTATGGTTTTCTTTTTAACTTCACGCACATAGCAGATTAAGCAGCGGGAATCTGGAAACCTAGTGTTAATACACTACGTTCCCAATAAAACACTTTCGTTTCTGCTGAATTCTTGAGGGAGTGCGTGTTGATTAGTGAAACTCAACGCCGCGCCGTGCCTCGTTACCAGAACAAGGATATCCATTTCCTCGAGTGGGACTCGAACCCACATCGCATTACAGTCGTACGTTTTTGTCCTTGCAATATTGCTAGTCTCTCTTTGAGACAAAACTGGCCTCATATGATGTACATAAAGATTTATAATGTTATCTGTTTTATACTATTTATTATTTTCCTATTACTATTTATACGGAAATAAAGTCCATAAATCTCCGAGCACAACTGTGACTAAAACCTTTCAATCTAATCAGCAACCCAAGCTTTACTCAGCCGTAATTGACGTAGCCCAAACCCATACAAAATAGACTGATGCATTACCGAAATAAAAGATTCACAGCCCCCCCAAGGAACCCCCATCGACACGCTTGCTAAACACAAAACCCCGAGGTGCACATACGTAAAATATTCAGTCGCCACGCCGATACATCATTCATTCGTCGGCCGAGATCGGTTCGACACCAATCTTCCATTTGGCAAGAAAATCGATACACCTCGTGGCCATATAAGCATTCCGGGGGAGGCAGACGGGGTGTCTTAAGGGGAGCTAAGGTTTAGTCCCGAATATTGAATTTCCCTTGGGACAAACCCGTTTCGCTTTGTCCCTTCGGCCGGGGTCGTATAGGCCCTGATGCCCGGGCGACCTACCTACGTCTGTAGCCTCCCACACATCGGTGGAGCACGTTGTACGGCTGTACGGCTATATGGCGTGCGTACGTTTGTGCGTAAGTGTTTGATAATAACATTGCCAGGCTACCAGCTATACGTGACTTTCAGAGCTTACGCAGGGACGCTATGTGCCCTCTAAACTGAATATATATATATATGTGCTATGTGAGTATTTGAGGCATTCGCCCTCTGTGTGATATACGGAGTCACTCTGAAGCCTCTAAATTAGGTCTCTTTAAATAAAACGGCATACGCAACCGCATTAATAAAATTCAATTTTATACTTACCTTGCTCTTGCTTGAAATTTTTATTTGATTTCATTGAACATTTTTAATTCGATTCAAGTTTTTTTCTTGTGACTTCTTTGTTCTTTTCATAAAAAAGGTTTATGCTTGTTTCTACTAAAACAAAAATAGGTGTATATGTCCATTTTTTCTGCTTCAAGATACATCCCGCATTTACTAGAATAGACAGCATAGTGTTGAGACACTCCGCTCCTCAATTTCCGCCGATTCTTGAAAATCCGAAGAATTCAAAATCATAAACATTTAATTTCCTCCAGTGGGATTCGAATCCACAACCCATCGCGTTTACAGTAACACTCTTGTGCCCCTGCGCTACAACTGTTCTCGAATAAATCTATGAGTTATCATTTTCACATTAAACCTAATTAATACTTGTTAATAAAAAAAATATTTCTTTGTTTTAATGTTTTTTAAATATCCACTTTGTGTAATGCAAACAATTTTTATACCAAAGAATATTAATAGCATTCACGTGAGCCAGCTCTTGAAAAATTTTACAGCAGACTTCATTTAAGTCCTCGCTTGTAATATTATACATCGTTTGTGATAAAAACACGTAGAAAAAAATTACTTTTTAACCGACTTCTCTAAAAAGAGGACGTTATCAATTTAACAGGTTTTTTTTTAATTTTTTTTCTACTTCACAACTTTTGACTGGGTGAACCGATTTTGATGATTCTTTTTTTTATTTCGATGTCATTTGGTCCATTTCTAACACTTTTATTTATATAGAAAATCATATGTCTTATATTTGAATTAAGTATATGCGCGAAAAGTGGACAAATAACTAAATGTCCCACCAACCCATTTTTTTTTATTGGAAAGGATACACTTCAAAGGAAATTAGATGGGAGTTTGGTTAGGTTCTGATTATAGAATCCAGTTGAAGTAGGTTTTTTCTTTGTTAAAAATTATAATTATTACATACACAGATAAAGATAGAGTATACTACAAAAATTATATTAAAAAAATCTTTTCGCTTTTAAATCATTAATATTTAAAAACTATAAAAATACGTGTCGTAAGCATCTTAGTATATTTAGAGTATATACAGCGCTTTCAACCCCATGCCAACTATTCCCTGCTTTATTTGTTTCACTTGGATAATATATAGTGTGATGTTTATTTGGAACGTACTATACGAAAAGGCATAAACAAGATCTAGTGATTGATGTTTGTCACTAAGTGTTAAAGCCAGGCACTAACTAGAATATAGCAGATTAGGCAGAGGGAACCTCGAAATCTAATGTTAAGACTCTTCCGTTTCCCGTAACGTGGCGTAACCCAACGCCGCGATGTGCCTTGTTACCAGAAATCGAGTGGGAATCGAACCCATAACCTGTCGCTTTTAGAACCCCCTGCGTTAGGACTGGCGTCGAAAAATAAATCTTTTGTTCTAATCTATAATTCTTATCTTTTACGTATTCGTAGTAGTAACAAAAATATTTCTATAAACCTGAGTTTTAGATTTTTAAGTTAATAACAAAAACAATTAAATAAGATAATTAGAGGCCAGTCGTTACGCAGAGGCACAAAGTGTGACTTCGACTGGTTTTGGGTTCAATCCCCACTTAAGAAAATGAAATATGTATTTAAATTTATATTTCCATTTCTTTCACAGCGAAGAAAGCGCGGCGTTGAATTCTGCTACTCAACACACAACTCCAGAATTCGGCGGAACGTAGGGAACGGATTGTCTTAACACTAAGTTCCCTTTGCCTACCCTAGTGTGTGCGGGATACAGCGTGAAGCTGATGAAATAAATAAAAACACAATAGAAAAAATAATGCAGAATATTTGAATCTAACATATTCACCATACAATAAGAAGTAAATATAAAAAACCACATGACTTATCTAATAAATATTTCAAATACAACAGAACAGAGAGTGCAGTACAGTTATTTAGTTAGTCCACTACCCTCAGGGAGGGGTGTCGAGCGACCAATATATCTCTGCCACAATAAGATAGAAACTAATCTCGTTCAGTAAACTTTTTACTGGCTATTGCAATATAACCCTTATGATTAAAGAAATAAAGATTAAAGAATAAATTTTGATGTTGATGATGCTAGATGTGTCAGAGCAAACCGCCGGTATTACTTTATAAGACAACGTATGGGCGATATATGTCTGTATATAACTTTTACAAATAAGAAATATACAAAAATAAAGCGTAATAAGAACAAATGATCATTGTAGTGCGTCGCGTGGGACAGTGTCTGACTGTGAACACGATGGTTGGGGATTCGCTTCCCAATCGAGGGAATGTATTATTTTTATTCCCCACACTGCCAAGCCAAAAACAATACAGAGAATCTTGACATTAGATTCTGTCTATTGTTGCAATGTGGAATAAATAATAAAAAATAAGACCAAATACAAAGTACTTAAAGTGACTACACCAATCGGATTCAAAATACACATTCTATATTTTATTCATACTTTATTAACACTTAAACTATTTTTTTTTTAAGATAATATTCTCAATATTAACTACAGCTTTATTGAAAATTAGTTTAACTACTACACTTTTACAGCCATTTCTATAGCAAATCCACATATTTTTTGATAATCATATTATTAAAAAATACGTACATTATCTAATCTACGTATTTTTTTATATTTATCTTTATCTTCTATCTAGAAGATTTATCTTTATCTTCTAGATAGAAGATAAAGATAAATTTCACAAAACATTATCAGCTTTCACATACATACATCGTGAAACGTACAACTACTATTACTACTAGGTACTACTACAACTACTACGGAAAATACAATATTTGAATGCACTCCTATAACAAATTGTAGCAGATATATGTCGCCCCATTTCCCGATGGTTTCCAATCATCCTTTGTGTCGAACACGGCGACACTGCGACGTATGTGTTAAATGTGAACTGTAATTCCGGATAGAAACTTACTAGTTGTTCCTATTTCTATTTAGTTTGTACGGGAAAATTGCTATTGGAGGCCAGTCGTGGCGCAGAGGTACAAGCGTGTGTGTAAATGCGACAGGTTTGGGTTCGATTCTCATTAGAAGAAATGAAATATTTAATATTTTAATTTGTTTGCTATGATGTCGAGGTAAAGAGCGGCGTTGAGTGCTGTCACTGAACACGCAATGCCCCCACAATTCGAAGGAAAATGGAAACTGAAGTGTCTTAACAGTAACTTCCATCTACATACCCTGCTGTGTGCAGGATACAGAGTGATTAAAAAAAAGATATTGTAATCATATTACGTTATTATTGAGGCCAGTCGTGGCGCAGATGCACAAAGTCTGACTGTTAAATCGACTGGTTGTGGGTTCGATCCCCACTCGAGGAAACGAAATATTTATTTACATTCATATTTTCATTTCTTCGCTCTGGTGTCAAGGCAAATAGCGGCAAATATGGAAAGTGGGGAACCGAGTGTCTTAACACTAGGTTCCCTCTGCCTACCCTGCTGTATGCGAGATAAAGCGTGAAGCTGATTTAATTTGATTTAACTTAATCATATTACTAAAAATAATTATTAATTTCTAATTATATCTATCCCTAAACAAACAAACATCCTCTCCACGCACTTATATTAAAATTGCGTATTTTTTTCTCATTTGGCGAGTAAAAATCTCTATGGCAGCAATACTTTTGATATCTGAACCATAATGTATAATACCTCTGATTAACATTTGACGAACTGTATATTACGCTCCGTTGGACTTTTTGAAGCTATGCCACACGATTCAGCTGCCGCGAAATAAAAATTGCCGCAATTTTAAATTATATTTATTTATTTTTCTTTCTTTCTTTCCTTGGATTTTTTTTCTCTTTTCATTTTAATATGAAACGGATTACTTAATGTTTTTTTTTAATTACATATTACATAGGTAAAGCGTGGCGTTGAGTTCCGCCACTCAACACGCAGTGCCTCCAGAACTCGGTTGTAAATGGGAAACGGTAAGTCTTAACACTAGGTTCCCTCTGCCTACCTTGCTGTGTGCGGAATACAGCGTGAAGCTGATTTTTAATAAGTACTATTAGCTTACCAGTTCGATTATGATTTACATCACGCTTTTATATTTCATGTTCCTAAGAAATAAGAGTAGAGGATTAATTTGTGCATAAGCGCGTAAACGCGATTGGTCGTGGTTTCGATCACCACTCGAGGAAAAGAAATATTTCATTTAATTTCTTCGCTATGGTTTGAAGCAAATAAAAGAATTCAGCGGAAAAATGGAAACGGAGTGCCATTACACTAATTTTCCTCTGTCTACACAGCTGCTTGCGGGATACAGCGTGACACGTGATTTTTTTATAAATAAATAAACGAATAAATGATAATTACTATAAAAGCTAAAACTCATTATAGCTGATGCTTTTCTAATATTGAAAAACAACATTCTATTGTGCCATTTGTTTTGTATCGATATGCTATCTTTTTTTTTTAATAATAAAAATGTCGGCAATACAAACAGAAAATTCGATCCACTTAATTATTCATGTTTTCAAATACAATGAATGACCAATAATGGCGGATTTCAATTTGAAAATAAAAGCGTTGCATTGAATTAATTCTAGCTTTGTTTTAAGGTCACAATTGCTTAAAACAATGGATTTAAGTCACATGCAGAGTTTTAGACTAAAACTCTATTGTCGTAACCCTTTCTATACTCTACGTTTCATTGTTTACGGAGGGCGCAAATTAATCTCAGTTTATTTCTTTGAACGCGATATTTAGAATGAAGGGCGTGTGACAGCCAAGGATATGTTAATTGAATTTAAAAACTGACAGAAAACGTGTGTGCCTACCGTTTTAAGCAAATATTGTGCTATACCAGGAGGCGCGGGTTCGAGTCCCGCTACGTTCAAATTTTTATACGTTTTCTAAATAAGTATTTTTCTTTCCTAAGTGTGGAATAACACTTTAAAAATGTCAAAAAAATATTGTGCTGTTCTAAATTGTTTAGGTTCTGAAATCTGTCGAAATATGTTATATTATATTTTATTAAACTTCTTATATATTTTATTAAACTTCTTTATCTTATATAATATTCTGATTCAGGTTCAGGCAATTTTACACAAGCGTGTGACTGTAAATGGGACAGATTGGGAGTTCGATTCCCACTCGAGGGAATGGAATATTTAATATTTTAGTTTTTTCGCTCTGGTGGCGAGCGCGGCGTTGGGTTCCACCACTCAATACGAAATGCCTCCAGAATCAGGTGAAAAGTGTGAAGTGTAGTGTCTTAACACTAAGCTCTCTACCTACTCTGCTATACTCTGCTATGCTATATACGGAATACAGCGTGAAGCTGAAAAAATTCTCATATAATTTCTAAGTATCGCTTCCAAACTAACATTTTCTACTTCATACACACGAGTTTCTAATATAAAACATGTATCCGAGTAGGCCGACGTAATATCCGCTCCGTATCGCTGTAGGTTTATTATGCGAAGGCATGTGGAGATTTGGGAGGCTCGCGAGTCGAGAATTACTTACGATGAGGTAAACATCGCTTTTTGCACTGCTTCATAAAATATGTAAGAATTTTTGGGACTAAATACTTAATTTCGACCGGGATAGATGTAAAATGTAAAGGACTTTTCAAGTGGGAACCTTTTCATAATGAAACGTTGTGGAGAATTTTTTTGTAAATATGTATGTATGGTAGCAGTGCAATAAGAATATGTAGTTAGTTATGTTAACTTTATGCTGACATAAATAATTTTAATTTCTTTGAAACATTTTACATTTCATCAATTTAGATTTTTGTTATGTTTATTTCCTACGCGTGTTTTGTTGTTCTTCAATCAACTTAACGCGGCGCTGTGGCTCTACACCAGAGCAAAAAAATGAAAGTATTAAGTATTTTATTTCCTAGAATGGGAATCGAAACCACAACCCACCACACGCTTGTGCCCCTGTGCCATGTCTGGTTTTAATGAGTAAATTGCCTAAATGAGAACAACAAGAAAGTGAGAAATTTAATTACTTGCCATCATATCCTCAGCTAGCAAAATCGAACTTCATATAATCACTTTTGACGTTCATACGTTTCCATACTATGCCTCAATGGCCTCGAATGAGGAATTATTAATATTGTTTCGAATAACTTAATTAATCATATGATCTATAAGTATATACAAAATATTACTTAAACTGCAACGGGGAACGGAGTGTCTTAACACTAGGTTCCCTCTGCCTACCCTGCTGTGTGGGGGATATAGCGTGAAGCTATTTTTTTTTATTAAAACTCTGTAACAAACAAACAGAATAAATATTATATAAAGAATTGTACTACAACTTAATAGAAACTTAGATTAAAACACATAAACTGACACAAAGGATTTAATTCGAAACTATCCGAAACAAACGTCAGATGTTTATTTGGAGAAACCCTATAGGCATTAGACATGGAACGCTCATTTACTCTGACTAATATATACCCTCTAATTCAACCCTTAACGAGATACTGTCCAATATATATATGTATATATATATATATATATATATATTACATGTATATATATATTCTAGTAATACTGATGTATGTATGTATGTACACAGTTAAGCCTTCCGAAAGTAGATCACACACGGGCGCAGATCGCACACATCCAAAGTAAAGCCGCAAGGCACGTAACATAAGGAGCTTTGAAATTAATTTAGCTCGGAACTAGCTGGCAAATGGATAGACGTGAGCCCGGCGAAGGGGGTGACTCCCTGGGGGTGGGGGTGGGGTAAATTCGGCGTTTAGGAACCTTTGTGGGGCCGAATGTGCTTAGAAGTAATTGTGTTGCGAGTTTGGGTAAGGGTTTCGTAAGTTTTATTACCTTAGTTTACTGAAAATTACGATTTTGGGCGTTATGTAATAGTATGTGCCTGTGTAATTGTTTCTTAATAGCTATTGTTTAATATATGAGCTACAGATTATGTCGGTTGTGAAAGGTATTTTCGATGTTTGATGTATTATATCGAAGTTGTATTGTAATTATGTTATTAAACGTTTTACTTTTCTATTTATTTTATTAATTGCAAAATATGTGTTAATTACCTAGTGTTAACACACTCCGTTCCTGATTTTCCGCCGAATTCTGGAGGCATTGCGTATTAAGTGGCGGAATTCAACGCCGCACTTTTCCTCGACACCAAAGCCAAGAAAATGGAAATATTAAATATGATCGAGTGGGAATCGAACTCACTACATGTCATGATTTATTTGAATAATTGCAAAAGATATGTTAATATGATTATGATCAAAACTAAAAGTTATTACTATGCCGTATACAGTTGCGTGGAACATAGATTTTTTTTTCAAACTCTACACTTTTCTTTCTTTTTCTATAATTATAAGATATATAGCTAACATTCATAAAAAAACCTCATTCTAAATGAAACAACAACAATCAACAACACTATTTTCAACATTTCAACATAAAGACGACAAATTTCCTATAAAATCTAACACAAATCCTTTTAATATCCTTCTTTCACAGAAGCCTTATAATTTCCGCTGGTTATCCATACTAAATGTACATCACATTGTCATATACACCGGTCGATGCGGGATAATCCGGATAGCAATATCCGGTTTTTTGTTTTATATAATATACGATACGTGTGGTCTCGAGTTTTTAAATAAATTCTGTATTAAGTATAAAATAAAATCAGCTTCACGCTGTATCCCGTACATAGCTGGGGAGGCAGAGGGAACCTAGTGTTAAGACACTCCGTTCTCCACTTTCCGCGGAATTGTGAAGGTATTGCGTGGTGTGTGACAGAAGTCAATGCCGCGCTTTGACTCGACGCAAGAAAAGGAAATATAAATTTAAATAAATATTTCATTTCCTCGAGTCGGGAGCGAACCCACAACTAGTCGAATTTATAGACACTCTTTGTGCCCATGCGCCGAGACTACTATATATATATATATACATATATACCTATTGTTTCACAGCCATATCCGGTCTTAAGAGTAATCTTCTGAGTCTGTAAGACCCTGTTTTTGATGGATTAACATGATGCGTGGTATAATTTATGAAATTAAATTATTATTTCGTAATTAATTTTGAATCAATATATGAGTAAATGATGGCTTTTGTTTTACCCAGGTATATGTATAAATAATACATTTGGTAATTAACAATATCTCTTAAAATATGTAAGTTTTTTATGTTATTAATAATTATAAGAAACAGATATTAGCTAAATGAAAGTTTCGTCTGTGTTTATATATAAGCACTTTAATATAAGTGTTGTATACTGATCCGTGGTGTACCTGGTACTGGTGCACCTGGCCGGTTTGCAGGAGGCGCGGGTTCGAGTCCCGCTATGTTCAAATGGTGTACCTATGTTACACAACTTAATACGATAAAAAAATTACAACGTTCAAGTTCTTGAATAAGTTAACAAGAATTTACTAAAATGTATGAGTTTATTAATTATTATATTAAAATATCTCAACACATTTTGAATTCTTCAATTAATTCACTGATAACATAGTGAAAATCGCGGGAGATACCTAGTCTAATACTATAAATCCTTAAAACTTTTACATAGCTTTTTATGGGGTCCTGAGTGTACGCAGATTACGAGCGCGGAGTCATGTCACCTTGAATTCTACTAGAAACGAGGTACTATAAAACACTGTTATATAGAGTATATGTTGGGTAGAGAGGTGTTTGAGACGGTAATAAGCGAGATGTGTGTGGATTCAATTCTACCAGTGAAAATATGTATTTATATTAATATTTATTTTTTTGTTTATATGGTTAATTTACTTATTATATTAATAAATTAATTAAAAAATGAAAATATTCCAAAATTAAACTATAAAAGTCACAATTGAATTAAATTAAAAAATATATTAAAGTCATTCGACCTTGTAAAATATTAATATTTAAAATATGAAAATATAATTTCTTAATTACCAAAAAATTGTAAATACCAAAACAAAAAATATGTTATATTTAAAATATAATATATTCTAATAAAGTAATAGAGTATCAATATAAGAAATGCATGAGTTTGGTCAAAGTTCTTGAATAATTAAGCTTAGCTTAAGGTGTTCAAATTGAAGAGTATTAGACAGAGCTCCGCTACACTTATCTAAGGAACTCTTATTAAATCCTCCTTAACTAATCCTTTAGCGAGTGGGTACGGTCAGCATGTAACATAACTATTTTCTTTATTTTATTTGTCTTTTAATTTTTTTCAAATTAAGTAAGGGGTTCAAGTATTACGTAAGCACTGTAGGGGGGCGGGGGGGTTTTGGGTTTGCTTATTTTTGACGTGTTCAATGAAATATTTTTAAGAGGATTGCTTATTTTTGAGGACATAGGGGAGGGAGGGGATATGGGGGGGTCAATAATTGCAAAAAAACTGCTTACGTAATACTTGAACGGCCCCTAAGCTCAGATGATAAAATAGTTTATATCTATCTTATATTAAATGTATTGTTATTTCTTTAATGTACTGAGATGAATTAATTAATTCTCACTTTTATTAAGCTAGTATTTGATAAGTGCTGTTAATTTGATTATAATATTCTGGTTTACTTGGTTATTTGTGTTGTATAGTATATTATAATATCGTAAAAAAAATTCTATAAAATTAAGACCTATGGAAATAATTCATTTGTAATATAAAATAGATATATATAATATATATGACGTGAGGCTGATGAAAAATATACGTATATAAAATTGTATGATAAATGTATGTCTAAAACACATATTAACGTCCATTTAAACATTTTTTTTATCAGCTTCACGCTGTATCCCGCTCACAGCAGAGTAGGCAGAGGGAACCTAGTGTTAAGACACTCCGTTCCGCACTTTCCGCCGAGTTCTGACGGCATTGCGTGTTGAGTAGCGGAACAACGCCGCTCTTTTTGCCTTGACACCAAAGCGAAGAAAATATAAATATAAATAAATATTTCATTTCCTCTAGTGGGGATCGAACCCACAACTAGTCGATTTTACCATCACACTTTGTGCCCCTACGCCACAACTGGCCTCTCTACTTAAACATAACAATAATAAAATTTCAGCAACGCCATTGCTGACGCTACCAGTAATTAGTGCGAACGGTACACACATAGCCCACCGTACATAATGTAATTATGCATCCTACACACACCGCTCTAAAATATCCGAACAATTTGGAACTCTACGAAGTTGGGACCGCAGACGTCGGCCATCTTGCCGTCGCTATGGCAACACACCGCGAATTGTCTGTACCAGGGTACCAGTGTACCTGAATGTAAATAGCTGCGCGTTCTGTTGTTTATGGATGGAACTTGTGTGGAACCTTTGTGGGACGTAATAGATTTTGTGTAAAAATACTTACTTAGACTTAACTGGTTTTGGAGGAAGCCGAGATAAGAACGTTTAGTTTTAAGTTATTTAAATGTATTTTTTTTAATTAATAATATATTAAGAAAGGATAAATTTGTATTTTCTTAAAACTTAGCAATTTTATCTTCTTTTTGTCATGATAGAGTATTTCTAGAGTTTGAGGTAGGTACTGCTGTAAGTTTTAGTTTTTCAATCTGAAAAAAAATCGTATGTCACTGGGATTGAACAAAATCCTTAAAATCTACGTTAAAACAAGAAACGAAAGAAAACTGATAAATCTTTTTCTGCGGAAACCATAAACACTATGTTTTGAAAAATAACTTAAATATTATTGAAAATGCAATAAAGTCAATTACATCTAATTATTTAGTAAACTTATTGATAAAAAATTGTTTATCTCTTAAAAATAATAATTAAACACAGCCCCGAGATATTTAATTTAGAAACACTTGAGACAATATTCCATATATTTAATCCCTAATTGAACACAAACAAGGGTTGAACGTAACATCTTAAAGTTACCTACGAGTGCTGGGGAGTTTTCTAATCAAACGTCCGTGACGAAACAGCTTAGAAATTATATTATAGTTTGTTCGTATTTTGCCATTTGAAGAAGATGTAGGCACCATTATTAAATTAACGTGAAATCGAATTATTTTACAACATTATTAAATTAAGGTAGAATCGAATTATTATTATTTTTTTTATTTTGAAGTCTATATTGCATTGATTGCAATAGTTTTATATGGTCAAGTTCCACGTTATAACTGATTTTCCTTATCTCCGTAATAAAATGGGGAAAAATTGTCTTGGAAATTATAAATTTAGTTATTTAAAATGTAATATCTCACAGATGTTATTTTAAATTTTAAAACAATATCTTTGAGATAAAAGATGTATACCAAATACATAAGTATATAGTAATATTATTTATCTGCATCAAATGTTAATGTTAAATAACTTAGTCAATAAAAAATAATTTTTAAAGTTAACATTTTATTTTTTCAGCTTTTCGCTGTATCCCCCATATTGCAGTGTAGACAGAGGCAGAGACACTCCGTTCCCATTAAGACACCTCCGTACCTCACTTTCTGCTAAATTCTGAAGGCATTGCGTGTTGAGTAATTGAACTTAACGCCGCGCTTTGCCCCGTTACCAGAGCCAAGAAATGAAAATATTGAATATTTCATTTCCTCGGGTATGAATCGAACCCACAACCTGTCACGTTTACAGTCACACGATTGTGCTCCTACGCCATGAGTGACCTCAATTTAAATGGATATCTATATATGTTTTAATATTTTACTAAGAGATGACAACGCACCTAACTCACGATGTTGCTCCATGAATTCGGTAGAGTATTTCAATATAAACGCTGTCCGCCGAAAGCCGGGCGGGACGCATGCGATCCTGAGATGTGAGGCCTACACTACCCTCGGTCTACACTGGATTACTTAATATGGAATAAGATTCTGTAATTCTCGTTTCAATTTATATTTTTAATATTTTAAATTTTATAATAAATGTTTCTCTCTATTTTTACTTCTTTTTATTATTTTTTTTAATTCTCTAGAGACGTTATTATCTATTTATTTATTACTTATTGGTAATAATTTATTGAAGTATGAAGAACACCAAGCATATCGTTGCATTTTAAGGCCTTATTAGATATATTGTTCTCGATTCAAACAACGCTAATTAGAAGTAGGCTGAATGTAGAGACTATATTACTTTTTTTTGCAAGCTCTACTGTACTAAAATATCAAAAAAAAAAAACGTTGCGGTATATGAACCCGCGCCTCTTGAAAACCATCTAAGCGCTTTGACCACTAAGCTATACGACCACGTTCTGAACTAAATGGCTTTCTAAAAAAATCAAATTAATACTTTTATTTACTCTTATTAATAATTAATTAATTAAAAATGTTTAAACATTTTCTAAAAATGTTTAAGTATTTTTCTTGCCTAAGTGTGGAATAACACTTTAAAACTGATAATGACCTTTATTTCTAGTACATTTCATTACAATGATCTGGAGAAAATATACCAAAGTCCATCGCCATACACAAACAGATAACAGAGGACAGACAGACTAGTTCTGGAGTACTCTTCATTTCGAATGCCTGTCCACGCGCGTCCCACCCTCCTCCTACACGGCTTGTATACTACAACGTGGAAGCCGTAAGTACGGTATAATGGATGTTACTATTTATGTATGTATTTAAGTAAATATTTACTATTCCTTTTCTTTAGGTTTAAGTATCTTATCTTTTCTTAGAAATGCATAAAGAATCTATTTCCGATATTTTATATTATAATATCTATATCTCATACAATTTGTAACAACGGTATAAACATTTTTTTGCAGCAATTAGGTATTTGCAGTTTTGAAATAAACAATCAAGCTTAGTTAATAGTATATCCCCGTACATTGATATATTATTTTCTTTTAAAAAGATTAGTCATTCACCATATGAGTGAGACCATAAACTTGTTTTGTTTTATAACAAAAATTATTGTTTAAAATGTCATAGATTGCAAATGGTTCACATATTTTTTATTATTGAAATATCTTAAGAACATTATCATTTCGCTAGAAAAAAACACACAATATTCTTACTAAAAAAATCCCAAAAACAGAAATTAAACAAATGAAACACACAACTGCCACATCCAAAAGAATTTCCTTCCGAAACCCCAACGCATGCTCTTCGCTCCTTACCAAGTGATGAAAGGACGTGTGATACACCCCTCTGTTGTGGCTTGCTCTCAGGCTCTAAACTTGAGGGCGACGCCATCACGACCCACCTGTGTCAGTGAAATGGTGTAGAAACAGTAATGAAAACGATGGCGCCCAAGATTCTAAAGGCGTTGTTTAGTTTGGATATATCTTAATATGAAAGGTTCCATCGTTGCGAGTGATAAAGCTTTGGAGTGATGCGAGAGATGCAGCGACCCCTTTGTGTGTTGCACAGATGATAAATTGGAAAATATTGTCATCTATTACAGATATACATAAAATTTTTAACATTTTGTTTTTCCTTTATATCCTTTTTTTTGTTTTGTTGATCCTATATATCCTTTTATACATTACTAATTAAAATGTTAAATTACATATGCTTAAATAGTTATTTATATTTTAAAAGATTATTATATTCGTTTCGATCAAATGTGTTTTCTAAAAAAAATTTGCGCCAATATATTGAATTCAATTTTGACAACAAAGTTGTATGTTATTTTTTGTTTAAAATTATAAAGAAATTGAAAGTAGATATGGTCCACATATATTTCACTCATCTATAATGAATTGACTCCCAGAGCTTGAAATTATTTAAGATTGTTTTTTTTTTTTGTTATTAATAAAACTATAGTTTTATTAATAACAAAAAAAAGGGTTATCGATGCTAGTCGTAGCGCATCTCAAGCGTGTAACTATAAACGCTACGGATTGTGGGTTCAATTTCCACTTGAGGAAATTAAATATTTTCATTTCTTCAATACATAGTCGAGGCAAAACACGGCGTCCAGTTCCGCCACCCAACACGTAACACCTCGAGAATTTTGACGAAACGTAGTATTTTAACACAAGGCTCCCTCTGCCTACACTGCTATATCCGGGATACAGCATGAGACTGAATAAAACTATAATTATGAAATAAGCTTGTATATCTTAATTATAGTTTTTAACATAAAATCTTATAAAATATTTTATTGTACATTTTATAAATATACATACATACTTATATACCTACTTGTTTGTTGAATTGTCATACAAAATGAAATATTGAGAGCTGAGTATTTTCTCATAACTTTTTTACCAGAGCAATCTATGTCTTAAAATATAATAGTTACCGTATAAAAATATAACAAATACAATATCGTTCTTTATTCATATTTAATTAATTGAAATATAAAAATTATTAATTTTAATATTAAATAATTCAATCTACTTCCATTTGGATATTACATTTTTTAATAAACAATAATCAGCACTTATTGATCAAAGCACATCTTTAATAAGTCAAAAGCGTCTCGAAAACCAATCAAATCGCTACATCAACTATCCGAGATTGAATTGCGAATGTACGTAATATATCAAAGGTAATCCGTTTAAGTTTAAGGGGCACTATGTATCATGATAGTACATAGCCACCCCGTTTGGTCGCCTAAGCAGGGTGGGTGCGCGTATTTAGGCGTTTGGTTCAAATGTTACAGTCGTAATGCTTACGTAACGTGAGTAGTTTATTTTTTAATTAAAAAATTAAAAGAATTAAATTAGCTTCACGCTGTATCCCGCACACAGCAGGGTAGGCAGAGGGAACCTAGTATTAAGACACTCCGTTCCCCACTTTCTGCCGAATTCTGGAGGCATTGCGTGTGAGTGGCAGAACTCAACGCCCCGCTTAACCTCGACACCAGGGCGAAGAAATGGAAATATAAATTTAAGTAAATATTTCATCTCCTCGAGTGGTGATCGAACCCACAACCAGTCGGTTTTGCAGTGACACCTTGTGCCGCTGCGCCACGACCGGCCTTTAATTAATTATCAATTGAATATCATAAAAATATATGTATATTCGAAAGAATTCAAAGCTGCGATCTGTAAAGATATTTATTGAAGATATGTACACCCTGATACTCAATATTATATTGGAGAAAAAAAGATCGAAGAAAGAAACTTAGTAATAGACTAGTAGAATAGACTCTGAAATCAGATTTTAGAACAAATTACACCTAACTATTACAGTATTAGTCGTAGGCAAAAATGTGTTTTCTCCCGTTGAATCACAATCCTGATTTCTTATCAAAAACAAGCTAGTTTTCTTTTAACATATATTCAAGATAAGGAATTAATTTAATAGTTATGTTTATATAGTTAGTATATACATAGACTGACCTGAAGTAATCTATTTATATTTAAAAATATAAAACGCTACCTCCTATGACTCGCACCACGATCTTTGTTCGTCAACTAAGCAGCGAGGGAGGCTGGCAAGGGGGTAACATTTTCCTGTTTGAAGGCACACGTCGCAAAGGGAAATCCTGTACAGGACAGAGCTCTAAAATTGCCCGTTTGTGATGGTGCTCAGGTATCTAAAGTACGGATTGCAGAGTAAATTGACAATCTATAT
This sequence comes from Heliconius erato x Heliconius himera, assembly GCA_013421005.1. Taxonomy (NCBI): domain Eukaryota; kingdom Metazoa; phylum Arthropoda; class Insecta; order Lepidoptera; family Nymphalidae; genus Heliconius; species Heliconius erato x Heliconius himera. Next base: position 19,839 of record JAATLQ010034673.1, read on the forward strand.
GTAGAATATGTATGTTATTATTGAATATTTACTATTATTTCTTATTTATGCTGTAATTTGGTTCGTCGTTGCTGGTAGTAGTTGTGGGTTTTGTTCTTATTTATTTGAAAGAGTTTCCTGATGGGTAATTTTGTAGATATCGTTTGTATTGTTTTGAAATGGATGTCATTTGGACTGTTTGTTCTTAAGCGTATATTTTTATTTATCTACATAATAGCTTATTAATTTTACCATTGTATTTAAAGAAAATCTTCTTTTCCGCACATTAATCACAAATTACACTTGCTCTATACGGTTATTTTAACTGTTATTTAATTTATAATTTTCCACAAAACAACATACTGTATAATTATAATTTACTGATACTTTATATAAAAGTTAAATAAATAATATACAGGTTATTTCCATATTACAATAAATTTATTTTAATTTGATTTAATGTAGACTTGCCATGACATGTGGTAAACCACGTCAGTTATTGGTTATCAGATTTTTTTATCGAATACTTATGATTAAACACATACAAATCATACAACTCTATGCAATCTAGGAACAGTTAATGTTATATAAACTAATAATGACTTGCTTTTTTCTGCTTTGTCAACTATAAGCCCGGTTTCCAGTGCGTGCGAAGCGGGCTCATTCAGGACTACGTTAAAATCGCAAGAATAAACTGCATACATACTTTTTTAGTTCGACGGAAAGGACCTGGCAAGCGGAAGGAGGTGAAATGAAGGAGTGCATCATTTTTAGTTCTAGGGAGCGAACTAGAGTAGTAATTACAAATTACAAAACTTTATCGTAAGACAGGCTGACGGTTGCGTCTGCGCTCCTGATATTTTCTTCTATGTAATTCAATAATATGCATATCATGTAGTATCATATTAATGTATGATAATGTATTTGCCAATTGTCTGCAAGAATTCTATATTTTATAAAAAGTCACAAGTTCCCAAATAACCGCTGAATCACTGAAAATCATTGATTGATGCTTCACGAATGTGCAGCCAAGATCACCGTTGATCCGTCGTGCCAACACCACAGGTGCAGAGCGAGGCTAGACTTTGTCTAATATGTGTTATGTTTCTTTTTTTCAACTTCACGCTGTATCCCGCACACAGCTGGGTAGACCAAGGGAATTTTGTATTAATACATTCCGTTCCTCAAAGAAATTTTCTCATAAATATAATAATAAATATCAACACATACAAAAATACCTACAAAAACAAACTGTTTTACTGACGCTACTCCCCACTAGGTATCTACATACTACCTACGACCACGTGATCCGTGATTACCTGATTGCAAACATCACTGTTTATATTTACCCTGTGAGTAATACTCTACTATGACACACTCCTAGTTATGTATGCTAAGCGAGGCTAGGTGTTGTCTAATATATGTGTCTTTTTTATAGCTTCACGCTCTATCCCGCACACAACAGGATAGGCAGAGAGCACCTTTGAAACGCAAGCTCAAACATTTGCCTCATTCTCAAAGCGTTATATCATTCCCCCGAATCGTAACCGTCACGTTGTCATACGCTCCGTGTGCTCCTGCGCAACGACGGCCTCTAAATACTTCTTCTCGTATACTATTAAATTACTAAGAAATTGTAAGAAATGTAAAATTAACTTTATTAATAAAAACACTCACAAAAATAATAATAAATAATAACACATACAAAACAAACTGTTTTGCTGACGCTACTCCCCACTAGTAGTAGGTATCTATCTACCTACGTACGTACGACCACGCGATCCGTGATTACCGACTGATTGCAAACACCACTGTTTATATTTACCCTGCGAGTGATACTCTACTACGACACGCTCTTAGTTGTGATATGAGCAAAAATTACGCTGTAGCTGGTGCGGAGCGAGGCTAAGGCTTTGTCTAATATATGTGTTATTTGATTTTGATGTGACGAGATCAAATTAAAACTCAGAAATTATGTTATTTTTTTTAGAGAGAAGCTAATGTTAAGAAACTTTATGGTTCACTTTCCGCCGAGTTCTGGAGGCATTGTGTGTTGAATGGCGGAACTCAACGCCGGGCTTTGCCTCGACCTCGACCAGAGCGAAGAAATGAAAATATAAATGTAAATAAATATTTTATTTCCTCGAGTGGGGGGTCGAACTCACAACAAATCGATTTTACAGTCACACTTTGTACCCCTGCGCCACGACTGGCCTCCATGACTGGCTTCATGAAAATATTAACAAATAATAATTTATACATTTACGTAGTGGAACTCAAAATCACAACCGTCGCGTTCACACCCTTGTGGCCCTGCGCCACAACAGCCTCTAATGAAAGTTATATGTTGAAATTTTCATTTTAATAAGCGGATTGAACTCACTACGCAATGCCCCCAGAATTCGATGCAAAGTGGAATAAAACTTAATGGGAACGGTCTTAACACTAGGTTTCTAGGTTCCCTTGGCCTACCCTACTACAGCGTGAAGCTAAGAATATAACATACTAAAAAGTAAGTATAAACGTTTCGTAAATAAATGTTACATTCAAAAATATGATGATAATCGTTCTTTATATTTTTCATATTCAGAGAACATCCGCATTTAAACTGTACTCTAAAATCTAAATTAAAAAAAAATCCAGGCCAGTCATGGTGCAGTTGCACAAGAATGCGACTGTAATTGTGACAGTTTATAGGTTCAATTCCCACTCGAGGCAACGAGATATTTAATATTTTCATTTCCTCGCTCTTGTAACGAAGTAAAGCGCAGCGTTGTTGTTCTGCCACTCAACACGCTATTCCAATAGAATTCGAATGAAATTGGGGAACAAAAGTGTCTTAATGGGAATGAAGTGTCCTAAAACTAAGTCCCCAGGTTCCCTCTAATTACCCTACTATATGCGGTATACAGTTAAAAAAATATTTAAAATTAAAATTACAAATACAATTAGAATATTTCTCATTTCAATCAATCAGTGTTACATTTACGTAGTGGTCGGTTTCCAGGAGGCGCGGGTTCGAGTCCCACTACGTTAAATCTTTTATACGTTTTCTAAATAAGTATTTTTCTTTTCTAAGTGTGGAATAACACTTTAAAAAAAAGTTAAAAATGAACTAGCACTTCTCAAAGCCAACATAAGAAACATATAGCTACAATATCATGTTATCGCATACCTACTCTTCTCAAAAGAACTTATCACACCTACGTACTTGCTTACATGTGAAGATATGAGATGAGGGTAAGATAACTGGGACGGGTGGTATTAGGGTCGCTCATGTCATTAGGCATCCCTTGACTTGCAAACGCATTGATTTGCATGACCCGGTTAGTTTTAGCTAGGTAAGGGAGAGGTGGCATGAAAGAGCCAGTTTACTAAACGAAGCAAAAAAATATACTTTTAATTAAAGAAATGAGGCCGGTCGTGGCGCAGCGGCACGAGGTGTGACTGCAAAACCGACTGGTTGTGGGTTCGATCCCCACTCGAGGAGATGAAATATTTACTTAAATTTATATTTCCATTTCTTCGCTCTGGTGTCGAGATTAAGCGCGGCGTTGGGTTCTGCCACTCAACACGCAATGCCTCCAGAATTCGGCAGAAAGTGGGGAACGGAGTGTCTTAACACTAGGTTCCCTCTGCCTACCCTGCTGTGTGCGGGATACAGCGTGAAGCTAATAAAAAAAAAAATATAAAAAAAAAAAAAATAAAGAAATTAAGTTTTTTTTCTCTCAAATTATTATTCATTTATTAAACTAGATAATTTCATACGAAATAAGCTTTAAATACAATAAAAAAGCAATAAAATATTCATTTAAAAACAATGTGTCATTTGGCTCTTTCATAACATTTCGGTATTGAAAGAGCCACCAAAAGTTATGAAAGAGCCAGTCTTATATTATGAGATGTAATAGTGAAAATTATGCTAAATAATAACAATATACTATTAAATAAAATCAATTTAATAATCCTTATTAAAAAGTAATGTTTTTTAAAATTATATTAATCATTTTAAGTAAATAATTCTAACAATCTCATATTATTTAAACCAATCATATTATATTATTTTTTTAATATTTTAGAGGCGGATAGTTCTTTTATTAATAAAAATCACGAAAATTAAACTAAATAATAAATTAATAATATCTTCTCAAAAACAACATACTTAAATAATGAGATCTTTTTTTAAAAAATATTGCTCCATGCAATC
>JAATLQ010034673.1:24034-39806 GCA_013421005.1 Heliconius erato x Heliconius himera
TTTTTTTTACTTCAGCCAATATGATAGAATCAGACGAATTCGGGTCTGAATTTTCTTGGTTTATTTTCCAGTTTTTTGGGATCAGACTTCTCCATAATGAAATATCAGTAGCAAATTATTTAATAATGTTTATTAAGAATGTATATTTATTATAATTATAATTAATTTAAAAAATCTAATTCGGGATCATGAAAGAGCCGGTTATGAAAGAGCCATCTCTTTCAAGGCCCATCCACCCGCCTCTTTCATAACCTATTCTTTAAAAAAATATAACCTTCAAAATCACAACGATATTAAAACTTTTGAAATTCAGTTTTAATCCAGTTACAAGGCCAAATATATACATAAACTCAATCCACAATCCAAGTACCTATATTTGTTTACAATGAAATACTAAAAAACAACTCAAATGAGGTAAAAATGTTAGTTTTGAGTGCCAAAAACTTCAACTCGTCATATCGGCGTCCGTTGGTTCCGAAGATGTGTAAATTTTTTGTGGGTGATGGGAAATCAGTGTTGCCATTTAAAAATAAAATATTCTATCGAGTCCCTTCCTAAACTACTATAATATTGCAGGTGGCTCTTTCAAAACCTGGCTCTTTCATGCCACTTCTCCCATATGTATGTGGTAGCCCTAGCTGGTAGTGTTTTATGTGTTTTGTTTAAATGTCTCTACAGTTCAATCGTTACTTTTTTTTATTGTTATTTGTTTTGTTTTCTTTGTAAGTCTGTCTGCAACTTTGGCAACCATCTTGAATGTTTAAAAAATAAAAAATATTTTAGACTTTTTTTTTCGTGTTTTATTAATAGCCTACCAAATAAATTACACATCTATGAATAATAAGACTATAATTTTCTACATTGAGTATATAAAAAAAACCAATCAAGTGCAAGTCGGATCGAAGTCATCGAAGGTTCCGTACCAATTTCAGAATTTTAGTACAACTTATTTAAAAGTTGACAAACTTAAGTTTGCATACGCCAGTATGCATTCATTTTATATGTAAGGTCTACAAATAAAATAAGGTTGTTATAAAATATCTATAAACTTTCACTTTTTGTTTTTTCCTTTATTTATATTGTATTTGTATGTTCTGACTTCGAGTAAAATTTAATTACCGTAGATGCACGGGAAGTAAAACAAACGAAGCAAAAATGCCCGTATCTTTTAATTGGGGATCATAGACCTAAATATTTGATATTAATTTCGGCTTAATACGTCCGCGCAATCTTGAAACAAATAGTTGTGACAGACGGACAAACAAAAATAAAATGATCCTATGAGGGTTCCGTTTTTACTTTTTCAAGTACGGAACTCTAATAAATAGTGAAATTCCAATTCCACAAAACTTATCATATGTTTTTACATATGAAAATTTTAATATTTCATCATAGTATGTAACAAAGGTAAACTCATTAAGAATAAATTGGCTACATACGACAACGCTCTACATCGTCGAGTAAATTGTTATAACTTGCTTTATTTGAATAAGTGTTGACGCCATCGCGGCACGGCGGTGCAGTTGGAAGAATGTGTGACTAGAAGCGATTGTTATAGATTCGATTACTTTAAACTTGAAGAAATATTTGAATTACTAATGTATATACATGTCTTTCTTTTTTGGACAAATACGATAGAATAGGCATGATCTTTTTTTAATAAGAAACTAAATTTTCTCCGACGACCTCACATAATCCAGAGAGGCCTGTCGTGGCACAGGGGCACAAAGTGTGACTATAAAACCGACTGGTTGTGGGTTCGATCCCCACTCGAGGAGATGAAATATTTACTTAAATTTATATTTCCATTTCTACGCTCTGGTGTCGAGGACAAGTACGGCGTTAAGTTCTCAACACACAATGCCTCCAGAGTTCGGCAGAAAGTGGGGAACGGAGTGTCTTAACACTAGGTTTCCTCCGCCTACCCTGCAGTGTGCGGGATACAGCGTGAAGCTGATAAAAAAACCTCACACAATATTGGAGCTGGGAAAATTGAAAAAAATATAAAAACTTAAAGCTTAAAGAAGATATGATTTTTTCTTGGCTGACTTCTCAAATCAAAGACTTATTAGATATCGATGATATAATCAATGAACAATCGATTCAATATTTTTGACACATCAATGTCAACCAAGAGTAACATCTTTTGTCGAGTGATGGGAAAAAATAACCGGTAACCAGCAACCCTTTACAACGCACCATACATACAACTCATTTAAATCTATGAGCAGCATCCCCTGTTTTGCCTGCGATGCACCTTGTTGCAAATTAAGGATTCAACCCTATAAAAAATATGACCCCAAAGAATCGTGGGTAAAAAAGTTTTATCTTTTTTTTTATTACACTTTATTGAAATGAGACACCGGGGTCGAATTTAAAATTGGTCTTTTTATGCATAGTGAAAGGGTTAGACACGTCCATTGAATACGTTTTTTTATTTAATTTAGTGATACGCACAAAAGCTTCTGCTACTGCGGTTCGTGATGCTTCGTTATAGCGGTGTTAAAGTTGGATTTGTGTTTGGAATTATGTTCTTAACTGCAGATAATGTTTAATTATTATATTGTGTTAAAATAAAATAAATATAGTATTTACCTGTAAAAGAAATATTTGAAAAATGTGTTGAAAAAAAAATTGTAAAGACACCACATCTTTATTATTACGAAATTATAAAATTATTATTATTAATTAATAGTTACTAAATAAAGATGAGCTATGACTGTATTACCAAGTACTTATTTAACTTGTCATATAAGTTTGATTTTGGTATTTCCTTTCTCAACTGTATTTACCTCAATGTTTCTCTAGGGTGAAAAGTGCAGAAAGGAACAAAATTTCACATGATTTTTGCCTATCTTGCGAAAACTTACAATCTATACTTAAATATACATGGATAAACGCTTAAATTTTGCTCTAAAGTGTTATTTAGAACTCCGTTCCACTTAAAAAATAATCTTTTTGTCATGGGCATATCTAAAGAGATTTTCTTGTGGAAAGCCTGAGCTTTAACTTAGAACTTAGAACAAATATAATCGAAATTTTTAAAATTTTTGGGTAAAATTTTTAGTTACTAAAATTTGTGCGGTGGATACAGGACTATTCTGGGCTAGGCCCGGACTAACCAACCCCTATTCCAACGCCCATAGTTTTAATCATTATGACATTTGATTTATGCATAATATAATAATTAATAAACACTGCAGCTTCCACCAGCAAAGCATCCATAATACAGCCATATCTTGTGTCAAAATACAAAAGCATAGATTTTATCTGCAAATTTCACACTCTGCGCTCCAACATTCCGAGGGCTTTATTTGGACAGATAACTATCGTTCCCATTTCATCTGCCGACGTCGGCTGTGTCAAGAGTCCTTAACTCTATTGACTCCGTGTGACAATGGTTTAGATTTATTTGATTTTATACTGTGTATAGATAGATAGATAGGTAGGTAGGTGATTTTTAGTGGTTCGAATTCTAGTTCGGGGGTTTTTTTTCAATTTTCACTCAGTGAAGTTCCAGTTTTCTGTGAAAAAAGCTTAAAAAGTAATACAATAATTAAGTTATGTATATTAAATAAATAAAGCAATGCTTATTAAACTTAACATTGTTGTTTTTTTATAAGTTTCATGCTGTATCCCGCAGATAACAGGGTAGGCAAAGGGAACCTATTGTTAAGATACCCCGTTTCCCACTCTCTTTCGAATTCTACATTGCGTATTAAATGATGTAAATCAACGACGGGTTACGCTACGGTACCAGAGCGAGGAAATGAAAGTAGTAAATAGTTCATTTCTTCAAGTGAGAATCGAACGCATAACCTGTCGCGCATACAAAAACTAACTTTTGCCTCTGCGCCACGACTGACCTAACAATTTGAAGTTCTTCTTCATTTTCTGTGATAAAAAGCTTATAAAGTAAAACAATTACAAAAATATTATATACCTAATGGAATATTTTAAATAATAATTACTATTTTATAGTTCTGCGTTCTTTTGTAACGTACCTGTACGGTAGTTATCAAGTGTTTAAAATATAGTTATTTTTAGGGTTCCGTACCTCAAAAGGTTATGGTAATAAAAAAAATATGAAATTTGGCACAAACTTAGAATTTACAATATAAATAAATGGGAAAATCCGAAAACTGACAATTTTTAACAATGTATTTGATAGAAGAAAGTCATAAACTTATATTGGTAGTTTCATATAAAAAAATGCATGCATACCCCCACAGACTTATATTAAGTTTGTCAACCTTTTCACCGCGTTGAGTATTTCGTGACCAATAGATAATTATGAAATTTGGCAAGAAGTGCGTGCCGACTTTCATTACAAATTTGGGATAAAATTTATTTATTAATAGTTACAGATAAAAACCATTAAGAACTTATAATAATAATTCATTTCATACATAATTAATGCATACGCCCGCAAACTTACAAACTTCCTGTTAACCTACAATCTTGAAATTAGTACGTTGGTGGGTGAGTCCGACTCGCACTTGACGGCGTTTTTTTTTAATATTATGGATATTATCATGTGTATTTACATATACATTTAAATCTGTTATAAATAGATCTCTCTTTTTTCAAAGAGCATTTTTTTCATAGATGTTGATACCGAGGATACTAAGTAGTCAAATGATATATATTTAATGACGATGACTATAACTTCAAAAATATGCTTCAAATATTATTGAAAAACACGTAGTGATAATATTTTTAATTTCTTTAGCATTTTAAACGGAAGACGAGAGAAACAAAACCATGAGACTTAATACAAACATGGGACTAGTGTAAAGTGTTAGAAAGGGAAACACGAATTAAATATAAATTAATTACAATACATCCGCTTAAAATAGTTTTCTTTTTTTTAAATTATAATAATAATAGGGATTGTATCTATTTTTAAATTAGTTTTCTTTTATTACCTTATATTGGTAATAATGGACATGTCTATTCTACTATATATATTTACGAAAATTTATATACCTAAATGTACGAGTAAATTTGTTTATACTCTCAACCTACCAACGATATGAGCTTCATACATAAGCAGTAATACAAACTTTCCATCCAAATTGTTAAACACAATTCTAACCTCGTTAAAACATTACCATTGAAATCCATCCAAAAACCCATAAATTTTACAAACTGAGTGCAATGTCCGAATGTTTAGTAACTGCGTCGCCGCCGTCACTCCCTCCGTATTGGTGGGACATACGCTACTATTTACCAGTAACCCTTACTGACCCTTAACCTAAACGTAACCTCCGGGACCCTTGGTCATTGTGAAGCGAATTAATCGGCTAGTATGCCTTTTGTATTGGTCAGTACCCGCCCGAAACGTCCGTCCGTCTATTGTGTTCATATTAAAAGTTTTTAAGTGTCCCCCCGTCAGTTTAGGGCTTCGGTACCGGTTTGCAAATTTTTTTTTTCAACGAAACCAGTTCTATGTAATGTGTTTGTGATGAATTTCCGCGTTTTTGTTATTTTGATATATTAGATTCGTTTTGTTTTTGTTTGAATTGTTTATAAGTTTTAAGATTGATTGATTACTTTTAATACCTACTTGTGCTAATATTTGAATACGTTTTTAAAATATATTTTTCAACCTATATTTTTGTGTTTTATATCTAACTTTAAAGTATTAATTCATTCTTTTAGGTATAGATATTATCGTAATACTTATTTATTTTATATATTTTTATACCAATTTACGAACATACATTAAAAGCTTAACATAAGCATAGATGAGAAGACATTTATTTAATTTATTTCTTTTTTAATTTCTTGTCCATTTTACTGAAACAAAAGTTCTAAAGATAGAAATGCTTTTGTATAATAAATAATCTTAGTGCGTAGGTGTATACCACAAACATTATCATTATGTAGACTGTAATCTAGCTATTTATTTATATCACTCTAGCCTCATAAAGAAACATTTTAATTCCGTACATAAAACTATTTTGGATTTTAGGTATAAAAAATATACAAATGCACTCTCTCACATTTTGCAAGTTATGTATCGAAAATCAAAAATTTTGTCACTTCGTTCTCCGCTTTGTGTCTTTAAATATTTACATTTTCGTTAACTATATATATTTTTCGAAATTTCTTGTGAGTTATGTACCTACTACTATACCTAACTACTTATAGGTACCCTACATAGATAGGATAAACGTATGAACTTAGTTGGTCACCAAAAACACAAAATACTTCCTATTTAATACATAACCAAAGTAAATGCCGCTTTATCACTGATTCAAATTTCATTCAGGCTAAACCCTGTCAGTCAAACTGTCATTGAAAGGATAAGCGGAAAGGTGCGCGACGCTTATGCAAATTTCCTCATCCGTACATCCGATTCTATCCTGTACACCACTTCTATAAGGCCTATAGTGCCTTAGAAATGATAGAATAAAAATAATATTTGCATTCTACTAATATCTCACACAAATATAAACGAATTTACCATCGAAATAGCAATCAAAATTGCAAATCAAAAAAATCCTATAGACCCTTCCAGTGCAAAACTCCTTTCTAATTTGCATGACGCATTGTTAGGAAGTTTCACTTTTTTAAATGGCCACAAAAGATTTTTTTAATAAACAACATTGCGAAAGTAGAACATCTGCTGGTAGACCCTTGTATTTAAAATAGTATAGGTGAGTGCAGAAATTTGAATATTGCATCCACATTGCTACATTTGTATAAGAATAGGATTGATAATAATAACTGATCAATACGATTTACATCTCTATAATCGATATATTAATATTCAAATTTTGTTTTGTTACCGCTTAGCCCTCCAGTACACCTATACTACTATTAGTTGCTAAAATTTTATTTTACTTATTATTTCTATTATGTCACCGTTACAATAGATAATATAGGTAATGATATTATGGTCATTATCACTAGACGAAATGCAACAGCATTCCATACAAGCTTTTATTGAAAAAAAAATTGTAAAATCCGAAATAGATATATCTTATATCTAAGAAATCTTTTTTTTAATTTTCAAGCTCTACATTTAGGTTCATTATAATTTCGACTGTTAAGTAAGTATAGGTACCCAATGTTTTATAGGCTATACAACTAAATGTTTCCTTTAGTTTTCCCATATTAAGTAGGTGTTGATGTTAAATATTTTTATTTTATATTGGTGCCTATAGGTATAGGCGTAGGTAAGGTAGGTACTTTACGTTGAAAATATTTACATCTTAATATAATGTGAATGTTTTTTCATAAGTAAAAATTATGTGTTTGGAAATATTATATATCTAAGGTTTAACATAATCCACATCATTTTTATTTTCCAATCTTTAGGTATCCATAGATTTTTAAGATAATTTCGGTAAAGCAATAACAGGAATATGTTTAACAATAGCGTTAGATTTTATTTATTTACAATCACATAGCGTGAACGATTCAATACAAGACAATAAAACTACAAATTCGCCGCAGTATGCGAATCTATGCAAAATAACACCAGAAAAACCAGATATTCTACTCCATTTAATGAAAACAAGTTTCACCACGCGCCTCTATTATTCGCAATATTTTAAAAAGTTAGGGTGAATTTTTGCGCTAGTAACACAAGTTTTGGCGCATTGTAGTGTTACCTGTTAACGAATTATTGAATTAGCTAATAATTATGGCGTTCGTCGTAAATTATTTCGAATGGGCTCGTATGATTTATTGTCTGTGTTTGTGGTTATTTTAAATGTGTTTTTGACTTTAAATCAATTTCTTTTCATACTATTTTGCGTTCAATATGTTTTTGATAATGAACCTCAGAGCTCATGACATGACATCACTTAGGTCTACCTGCCTATTTCCTAGCACCAAAAATGTAGATCCAAAATTCCAACTGCTTAGTAAATAGACGTACCTACTTAATGGCATCTTGATAAGTGTTGGTAATATTTGCTGCCTGTGCAACCAGTCTATTCTAAACCTATAGGTTTTTAATAAGAAGTTTTTAGTATAAAATAGCAAATCGTAGAAACGAAAGCATCATTTAGATACCTACGTAGGTGCTATATGATAAAGCAAAATATATCTGAAATAGTAAATTATAGTATGAATATTTACAGTTTTTATAAATAGGCAGGTACAAAAAGTTAAAATAAAAAAAATATTGCAATATATACCTATATAATAATAAGATACATGAGATTCGAGATCAAAAAGATCAAATTTGGATTTTATCTAAATAAGCAATGTAAGGCTACGAGTAGATTAATATTATTCTTGTGTAGTTTTGAGTGTACCTATATAGGTACATAGGTACTCGTATGTAATTAATAAGTTTGTGCATAATTGTAACATGTTTAATAAATCATATTTTTACTCATTTGTACTGTTTTAACCTAATATTTATAATGGTTTCAATAAAAATCTTAAATAAATATTCATGTCTTTTATTTTACAATATACCTATCTACCTACTTAATATAAATCATCATGTACCTACTGTTTAGTAGGTACCTCAAAGATGAAGTGTCTTCCTCTAAACACAAAAAAAACACAATAAAATTACGTTATGCATAATTAAACATGCATCTGATTAACATCTAAAAAAAATAACAAAATATTAAACAAAAAATACTCAAAAAAGAAATTAAAAACAAAATACCAAACCAATCAATACAACGAAATCATTGCGTCATTCCCTAAAAAAAAAAGAAGCCCCAACACTATGGTCCAGCAGCAAATCTTGAAAATAGAACACGCGATTTGGCGCCAAAATTCGGCGTCACCGAGACCGCGCCTCACACACGGGCCCCGCCCCACACACGCCGGCCAATCGCACGAGTGTAAGCACCCTCGCGCAACACGCATATTGATCTGCGGACACAGCTCGAACCGTTTACATTTCGACATATCACACACTAAACACTGACAAACAATAATGTGTGGTAAGTTATTATTATTTTAAATTCTAATTTTGGGGAATAAAGTTGAAAATGCAATGGTGGATCGTGAGGCGCTTGCAACACGAGGTTTTGCTGGATAGGTGTAATTTATAATCTTGTTAGAAATATGAAATGTGGACTCTATTTCTTATTGAAGAAAGTTTTAATTTCTTTAATTCAGTTTTGATTGTTTATTTGGTTTGTTTTTTTTAATATGAATTATGTAAACAATTAACTCGTTTCTTTTGTTTTCTAATTTGGCTCCACATTATTAATGTATCGATCATGTAAATTCACTATAGTCTTTTTCGTTTTTATAATAAAACAATATAATTGTTAAATAAAAAAAACATCTAATTAAGTATTTATCACACATTTTATTATAGTAAAGATAAATTTCAAAATAAATACCTATAAAATTATTACTGTAGAGCCATCTAGCTGGTTATATGAATAATTCCATGCAACTACTAAAGAACGCAGGTATTTGCTTTAAGCCCGAAGTTTTAAGTAGTTTCCGTATACCTGGTAATAGATGTCGCTATTACATTACTTACCGTAAAGGGGCATTTACACTACCAATACTATTATTCAACGCTGCACAACACTTTTAAGTACGTTCGACGATTCTTGGCCGCCATGAAGTTACGCCCAATGTTTAAAACAAAAAAAATTGTTCAAAAATTGGAATTTGAATCAGCTCTCATTTCACCAAGTTATTAAAGTTGAGTTACGAAGGTGTAGAATTAATTAAAGTACAATACAGATTGTGACCAATGTGTTTATTTTTTTAAATAAATAAAATACTTTAACAATATAAATGTGAACACATTATTCTTATTAAAAATAAAATAATAATAATAAATAAAACTATGCTATGCAAGCAAGCAATAAAAGCTCCTTAATAGTGGGGTTGTCTCAAATACGGAAACCATGAATGTGGATGGTATTTTATATAACAATAAAAAGATATAATATATGTGCCGAGGTACAAAAAACATTAAATTAAAAATCCAGATAGCAGTATACATAAACAGCAGTAATCAAATTATCTGATTCACAAACAAAAAGGGTCTTGTTTTATTTATCCTGATTATATACATATGGACACAATTTTTAACCTAAATGGGGTAATAAACAGTTTTTTTAATATAATGAATTCTTGCAGAATTATTTACTTTAAACTGTAATTCATATATTGTAAAGTAATATAAAATACTATTATTAATATTATGATTAAGATGTTTACAAAAAATTTATAACAGGAGAATAAATACTTTAAAAGTTTGCTTCATTTGTTAGTTTTGCATTATCATTAATATAAATTGCATTTATTATTACGATTGATTGCAATTGTGATTATAATTATAAAAATATAATAAAAATGTTTAAAGCTTTCCTAACCGTACAACAATAAAAACAAATACAAATAAAATATTTCAGGCAATCTCTGCTCTTTCAATATCTTTTACTGGTTCGTTCAATACTAAAGGCACATCCCCTCCAGTATTTTTAGGCACCCATCCAGTTGACTCTTCTTCCAGTTTTTTCTTTTCTTCTTGCATTCTTTCATATTCATTTATTTCAATTTGATATTTTGGAGTTGTTATTCCAAACAAACCTGCTAATGATTCACCTGCAGTATCTACTGCACTTAGAACTTTACTACTAGATTTCCAAGCATAATATGATAACCATGGACCCCACGCCATAGATTTCTATAACAACAAATATAATATTATAAGAAAAATATTAAGAAAAAATAAATTTGATTTCTTAAATAAATTAACCATTAGAAACTAATTAAATAAAATAAACATATATAAGTTAAATAAGAATTAAAAATAAACTAAAATACGTCACTTGACTTTGAGGCCAGTTATGGGGCAGGGGCAGAAGTCTGCACCTGCACAATAACTGGCCAGGGCTGAAGAAATGGTGACTGTAAAGACAGGTTGATTAACACAATTCGATTGACACTCAAGGAAATGAAATAATATTATTGTTGAGTTCCACCTAGAAATCGGATTAAAGTGGGGAACGGAAGTGTCTTAAAGGGGATACAGGTGACTTAACACATGGCACCTGGGTTCCCAGGTTCCCTCTGCCCATCCTGCTATGTACGGGATGCAACGTGAAGCTAAAAAAATATAAATATATATATATATGTTACTTACAGTGTCTACATTTTCACTGTTATGAGGCGCACTTTGAAGTTCACTTATCTTTTCTTCTTGCAATTCCTCTTCAACGCCGTCGCTAAAATGTAAAAATTTTATGGATCTATTAATGGTAAGCGATACATCAGAAACATTATTTTCTTGTGTAGACTCCATGTTGTCTTTTTGTAAACTACAATATTAGATATTCCGTCATTGTTTACTAATACGGCCTTGATTGTAAATATTAATCTATTTTTATTTGTGACGGATGATTTCTGTTTGACGTCAAAGTTTATGATAAATTGATTATTGTAAGAATAGTTGCCAATTAAAAATATATTTATAGAAACTTAAATTATTGTTACTTACTCAAATCGCATAGTTTTAATGTATATTTATATTTAAATCTGATATGAATTATAGATGTCATATTTACTAATTATAACGATGATTATGAATGACTATTATTGACCCCGCTATTGAATTCGGATTTATGTCAGAGCTAAAAAAATATCGATTTATCGAAATAGAACTCGATATTTGTATGGTTAACATGAGTTATAATGTTACAGTAATTTATTTTTAAACAAAATAAGATACATATTTCTAATGATATAAATATATCATTTTTATGGTATAAAAAAAAATTACGAAAAATTGTCACAGTTGTCAGTAAATATATCTGGCAATACTGCTTAGTGGTAGCATAGCATTTTTTAATATGTAAATACTAAATTCTACTTGAGAAGTTGAAAAGTCATAACAAAAACATACTGTAATTATCGGTATCGGCTAAACATCTTTAATTAATAACATATACCAGCCAGATATTTTTTATTCCTTCTAATATGTTGCAAAAGGTTTCAAGCTTATAATGGATAATTTTTGTCGTGGTTGCTTAACAAAATATGAACCTGTGGACTTATTTCAGTATACTGAAAGAAATAGACGGCTATTTGTTTATTCTACGGGGTTGCAGGTATTTGAAATTAACAGCGCTTAATATCTTTTGAGTATTGGCGGTATTTTAACATCATATATTATTATTTTAGGTAAAACGTAACGATGCCTTTGATTTTCAACTCTGTAAAGAATGTTGTGTTAATATGAGAAATGCTTGTAATTTTAAGAAAACATGTAGGAATTCTGATAAAAAGCTAAAGAACTACTTGGAGAACAAAGAATCTGGTGATAATACAGATTTTATCACTTTCCTGAAAAATAATGAAGATTCATTTAAATTGAGGTAACATTCATTATATCCTTTTGCTTGTGAAAATGTATAGAAATATTTTTATTATTTACACTGAAACTCTACATTACATGTTTAATAAGTTAACCTTTGTGTTTAACAGGCTTCCAATAAATATTGGTAATAGTACTCCAGCTTATAACAAAATTAAAGATGATGATAATGGTAATATTATTATAATTATAATTTTAACTATTTTTGAGGCCCTTGTGGCGCAGAAGCACAGGCATGCGTATGTATATAAACATGAAGTGGATTTGATTCCATTCAGGGGAACGAAATATTTAATATTTTAATTTCATCACTGTGGTTATGAGGCAAAACATGCCATTAGTCCCTCCATTCAACATGTAATAGCTTAAGAATTTAGTGGAAAGTAGGGAACAGTAATATCTTAATAGGAACAGAGTGTGTTAACACTAGGTTCTATGCCTCTGCTATGTGCATATGTATCATACTGTATGCCTGACTAGTATGAGGGTAAAATACTTTAAAAAGTTGCTACATATTTTTTAATACTTTTTATAAAAATATAAATGTTATACATTGCAGAGTCAACATGCACAAGTATACAGAACTTTATGAGAGATATCTTACCCACGGAAGAAATTCCAGACAGTGAAGCTCGTATTATATGTGAAGTGATAGAAGAAGAGGCAGATATTCTAGAAGATTCTCTTGACTCACATTGGCTACAGGAAGATGTGTCACTTGATAGTGACTTTAGACTGGATTATAAGTAAGGAGCTCCTTATGGTGCAGCCTACTTTTTGAGATATGTGTGTTAACTGGTGGAGCTTAAAGCCACGCTTCATCAAATTGTCAACTAGTGCTAGAGTGAGGAAATGAAAATAATTTTAGTATTACAATTTCCTGGAGCAGGAATCAAACCTACATCTGTCACACTTGCAGTCAAAGCCTGTGCCATTGCTCTATGGCAGACCCATAATGAAGTTGACTCCAGTAACAATTTACATTTAAGTACAAGACAGAACTGTTACAAATACATAATAGCTGTATCTATAGTTGTAATTTATGTAAAGATATTTTAGAATTTAGCAAATATATTGTATTTGCTATAACATTAAGCAAATATATTATTTCTCAATTATATTTTTTAAACAGTTTCAGTCCATTTTCAACTACAAATTCAATCAATAATGATTCACCAAAAAAAGTCAATGATGACACACAAGAAGAGAAAAAAATTAAAAGTGAAGACAATAATTCAGATTTAGGTAAAACTGTTGTAGAATTTAACATAAATGATTTCAATAAAGAAACAGATATAGAAGAAAACAAATGCACAATTGATGCTAACTTGGAAAATGCATTAAAAAATGTCAATGCTGAAAAAGTTATGTTAGATGAAATACTTTTGACACCACCAGGTAAATCGTTTTTAATTTTAAATATTTGTAAAAATACCGATTTTTTTCTTACACTATTATTAGGTTTTGATGTACAATACAATATTTCCACAACATAAACCATTCTGAGCCAATCGTGGAGCAGAGGCAAGCGTGTGACTGGAACTGTGGCAGGTTATGGGTTTGATGCCCACTCTATGAAATGAAATATTTAATATTTTTATTCCTTTGCTCCGGTGTAAAAACAGAGCGCGGCGTAGAGTTCCGCCACTCAACACGTAATGCCTAACTATTTTAGTTACAATTTTTCTTTACAACCCTAGATTTCAAAGATATGATCTGGAGTTTTGAAGGTAAAACGTAAAGTCAATTTTTTTTCGTTTCGAACTTGAACTTATCAATTCACCTAAACATTTTTTTTAATATAATTTTAATATTTCTTGCTAGTATTACAAAATATATCAGCTCCACCAACACCTTTAATAACAAACATATTATTTGGCGATACAATTGATGACAACATTACAAGTACTACTCAAGAAATACAGGAAACAAACAAGAACAGCGTATGCCAAGACGACATAGACGTGTTGGATGAATTTCTCAATATGAATAATAATAAACAAAAATCTATTGATTATGAAGACAGTTTAATAGATATTGAAGAAATTGAACATATACAAAATTATTTAAATAAAGAAACGAATATTGAAGATAAAAAAATTATAAACAACTTGTCTCCTATAGAAAATAAATATTGTATAACAAATTTTTATTGTAAAATGTGTGAAAGGCAGTTCAAGAACATAGTTGCTTTGAAAGTGCATTGTACTAAACATCACAAGATTAGAA
Organism: Heliconius erato x Heliconius himera; assembly: GCA_013421005.1. Lineage (NCBI taxonomy): Eukaryota > Metazoa > Arthropoda > Insecta > Lepidoptera > Nymphalidae > Heliconius > Heliconius erato x Heliconius himera. Next base: position 38,592 of record JAATLQ010034673.1, read on the forward strand.
TAGAGACTCCAAAGAGGAAACGGACTCGTAAGAAATATATATGTGATTATTGCGGCAAAATGTTTATGTCGTCGCGATGTATTACAAAACATCTGGCTGGTCATCAGGTAAATATTTTATTTTCGCACATTTAGCAAACACTCCGTTCTCTATTTTCCGCCCAAACTGCAGGATATTGTGTGTTAAATGGCGGAATTTAACGCCGCGCTTTGTCTTGTGGTAACATGCGAGAAAATGAAATAATTAATTAATTATTTTCCTCAAGTCGGAATTGAACTCACAACCGTCACTTTTATAGTCGCGCGCTTATGAAAACTTTAGTTTTTCATGATTAAGTTTTTTGATGTCACAGTAATTTGTGACATCAAAAAACTTAATCATTTGAAGTGCTTTTTAATTAAGTTATTTATTTCTGTGGCAAAATATGTGACGTCACACTATGTACAGGGATCCCACAAATGTGATCTACTGGCTACTGTAGCACGGGTCAAACAATCTTGAAATCCTTGTGATATAGTTTGTGGATGGTCCCTAATTTGTATTACACCATATTATATATTTTTTTCAATTTCAGAATTTGAAAACATATAACTGTGATAAATGTAATATAAAATTTTCATCAAAATCAAAACTTGGTCAACACTTAAGCATTCATACGGGAATTAGGACAAAAAAAGATGTAGCGAAGGTATGATATAACTTTTTTTTTTGGCAAATACATTTTAGACAGTATGTTAATTGAAGAGTACTAGTAAAAATGTTATAAGCTGAAACTTAACTGTTATGAAGACATATTATAACAGTATTACACTTTTAGTATTCTAATTAAGTGGATTAAAATACATTATCAGCTATATATACTACCATACACTATTTAATAAAAAAAATATTAAACAATAAAAAAAATATTAAAATTATTTCATCATCAACATGTGTTGGGGGCAGTGCCCTGTGCCTACTTGGGAGGGAATACGGTCTTACCTAAGTTGATTAAATAAAAGAGTGGACTGTATAAATATATATTGACTTCACATAATAAAAGTACCCCGACAATAGCAAGTAAGCGGTCGTTATAGTGGAACTTGATGTTAGAATGGTAGTTGGAATGGAAGTGAGGACGTGTGCCGGGTCGGCCCGGCCGTCCCCGCTCCCCCCGTCGCTCAGGCGCCGCGCCCCGCTCTAGGGGGCCGTTCAAGTATTACATAAGCACTGTAT
>JAATLQ010034673.1:39906-115301 GCA_013421005.1 Heliconius erato x Heliconius himera
ATTACATTTGATTTGATTTAGAAAAGAAAAACTTTGCATTTTGTAAAAGAAATAATATTTTAAGAAATATTGAAAATTAATTAAACCAATTTTCAGAATTATATATGCAGTATATGCGGGGCAATATGCAGTAGTTCATCCAATTATAATATTCATAAAAGAAGGCATCTGAATAAATTTACTTTAAACTGTGAAGAATGTGGCAAAGGATTTTATAGAACATCAGATTTAACTATACATATGCGGTAAGAAAGTATACTATTTTTTAACCGACTTCAAAAAGAAAGAGATTATCAATTAGACGCGCCAAGAAAACAAACAGATTTAGTAATTCGATATTGTAGTAAAGCTGTTGTAGCATTAGCTTGACACCGAATTCAAAATTATAAAATATTTTTTTAATTATTTTTGTTTAACAAAATCAAAGTACGTTTAACATTATGTAAAATTATATTTTACTTTTTAGTTTGTTGTTTGAAGTCGGTTTTGCTTTTTGTTAAACATTAATTTATTTAACTTCACGTTGTATCCCGCATTTCAGCAGAGTAGTCAGAGGACACTAAGTGTTTAGATATTCCGTTTAACTGATTTCCGCCCAATTTTAAATTGTAATTTCTTTTTTCCAGAGCTGGGAATTTAAATAATATAAATTCCCCCCTGCAGTCAAACTCACTGTTCTACTGCATCAAAAAGGCTTTAAATATTAATAATATCAACTAAATTAATTTAAGGCTAGTCATCGCGCGCAGAACACAAGCGTGTGATTAAACGCGACAAGTTGTGAGTTCTCACTCGATTCATTTCTTCCCTCTGGTGTAGCCTCGCTAGGCGCAGTGTTGAGTTCCGTCACTCAACACGCAATGCGCCCTGGTTCGACGGAAAGTGGAAAACGGAGTGTCTTAACAGTAAGCTCCATCTACCTACCCTACTACATGCGCGATACAGCAGGAAGCTGAAATTAAAAGCGGAAAAAACCAAAAAAAAAAATGTATTATATATAATAATTATGCATTAATTTTAGATATCACACAGGAGAGAAACCTTACGCGTGTAGCTTTTGTCCGCAAAGGTTTGCTCGACAAGACACCCTGAGCCGACATATGAAACGTCACAACGGTAACTATAGTGTATTTTATATATAATAATCATAATAATCAGCTTTCACGCTGTATCCCGCACACAACAGGGTAGGCAGAGGGAACCCAGTGTTAAGACACTTCGTTCCCCACTTTCTGCCGGATTCTGGAGGCATTGCGTGTTGAGTGGCAGAACTCAACGCCGCGCTTTGTCTCGGCACCAGAGCGAAGAAATGGAAATATAAATTAAGAAAGTAAATATTTCATCTCCTCGAGTGGGGATCGGACCCACAACCAGTCGGTTTTACAGTCACACTTTGTGCCACTGCGCCACGACTGGCCTCATATTATCATATTCTATATATGTTTTTGTTATGTAGATTTTGAATTCAAAATTCATACTATAATATTCCGGTCATTCATAAGATTTTCCAGAAATGTAATTTTCCACAATATATCAATGAAAAATTCTATTACTTATCTTTTACTAAGGGGGCAATGTATTATTTAAGCCGGACTGTTATCTTAATTCATTAGATCTTTCCGATCTTCCATTTTAGTATTTCAATGGAAATCGATGATCATATGAACTATTTTATTTCTTTTCAGGCGAAAAACCGTTTACCTGCCAATTTTGTGATGCAAAATTCTGCAAATCGTACGACTTGAAGCTACACCACAGCAGATCTAAACAATGTATCGAACAACAAAGAAAACTTGCGGAAAAGACCGATACAATGCAACATATAATACTTACTGAAGCTATTGTATTTTGATTTTTTACACTGTATTACGCATGTGGCATTGAGCTGGATGTGTAGAGAGAATCTAATGTTGAGGCACTCCGTTCGTTATGCGCTTCCCTATTTTCGAGACATTATATGTTGTGTGGCGTAACTGAACGCCAGATTTGTCTACGAGAGCGGGAAAACAAAAATTTCACTGCCCTGAGTGGGAATCGAAAACACGATAGTCGCGTTCATAGACCTAGTGCCACCGCGTCGCGACAGTCTCGATTTATATTATTATAAGAATTAGGATTGCTCAATTTACTTTATATTTATCTATTTGGAAAGTGTAAAGTTAAATCCTTAGGAAAACGGGTTAACGAAATAATACGATCATAAAGATATTTCTAAGTAAAAATGTAAAAAAATATATTTTACGTCATCATAAAATACCACTTGGTAATATAGAGAAATTATGTCTAATTTCATTAAAACATCAAAAAACAGTGTAAAAACTCTAATTTATTTTTATATTATGATGTGTTCTAATGTTATAAAACCCAACAAGAAGTTTGTGTTGTAAAAACACCAACGGGCCCAAGTCGCGTGCATAATACTCAATATGCGGAGTTCCCCGTCACTTCGTGCTATTTACGTGAACTGAGGCAGTAAATGACAGCGTCGCGCTCTACTGTACTTTAGTGTTCTGTCGAGGCTCGCGTGTGGCCTCCTATCTAATATACCCATTCTGAGCAAGTGTGACCGCATACTACAGATAACTCAAAGTTGTTGTTTGTCTATATCAGTGGTTCCCAACCGGTGGTCCGCGGACCACCAGTGGTCCGCAGAAGCCTAAAAGTGGTCCGCGAACAATTTTTATTTTATGACGGGATGGTGAGGCGAAGGTTCTGTTTAATTATCACAGTTAATTTTTAATATACCTACATGCATAGTGGTCCCTCCTACCAAGAATGATATAAAAGTGGTCCTTGATCAAGAAAAGGTTGGGAACCCCTGGTCTATATCATGCAAGAAATCCTAAGAAAATCTATATTTTTTTAATACATAAGATAGAAAAATTATTTATAAATTGCTCTTAACTATTAATTTGTTTAGTGTAATTTTTGTAAAAGATAGCCCTTTCTTTGCTTTAAAATCTGGGTATGTACTATTATTATACGAAATATGCCTACATATAATAATACTAAAACAGTACTTTATTTATGTGCTCACATATGTTTTTTCCACATTAAAAAACTTAAATTATTCTCGCATTTTTATTTTTGTTTGACTAATATTACCTGTTTATAATTTGTTAAGAAAAGTTTGTGACGAATAGATATTTAGCCAATTATCTTTCTATAAAATTTCTATATATTACAAAATCACAGTACAAAATTCTTATATTAACCCTTAATTAGGCGCGTTAAGAAAATCACCCAATTAGGCGCATGGGGTCTTAAATGACCCCAAAAAAACATTGGGAAAGGAGTATCAAAAAGGAATAAAACTGAATGGATTCTATGAATTAATAAAGTTCTTTAATATACTTAACTTTACTTAACGAAACAAATACTTACTGTGACATTAAAAATATAAAAAAAAAACAGTAAACCTCTCTTTAAACTATTTTTTTGGCATAGCCGAGATCAACTTAAAAAATTCTGGATGTGACTAATTTGCGTACCCCACGGGGAGTGAGGAAGCTAGAAAGAGCCTTAGTACGCTCTTAACACTGTAAGCCACTATTTTTTTGAATTTCAAGTGGCTCTGACCCCATATGCCTGATTAAGGATTAAGATAGAGTTCGAATAAATTTAGATTTTGAAATAAATAATTAAATTTTATGATAGAAAAAATGCGTTTTATAGTAAAGTAAATATTAACAAATATGCATCGTAATCTATATCCAATTTTATTTTACAACCAATCTTGTAAATAGCTTATACATATGTAATGGAAGCAAGGAAGCAATTATATTCAACTTTTAAAAAAATCTATTAAAATATCGACTAACATGTAAAATACATTAAGTAAATGTGACTGACAAGTTTTAATTTTTAAGTTTCACGCTATATATGGACCGTTTATTTTGAAAGTGGTGTAAGTCCAGTTTTGAGAAAAATGAGCTGTCACGTAATTCATGCTTAATTTAATGTATTTTTTTTTATATAACTAGTCCGTGTTAAATTTCTAGAAAAAAACCCATGTTTTGTACAATTTAAAATCGGTCGATAAATGAAATTGCATAATCATCTATTGTGAAAGTGGTGTAAGTCCAATTGACAGAGGTAGGTGGCATAGCAGATGGATGCCGATCAGTGTTTTGTTATTTTTCATTTATTTCAATCGCAAGAGGTGGCTTCATGTTGTTTGAAGCTTTTAGAAAATGTAACGACCCAAAGCCATGTTATTGCCTACAGTGACATGCGTACTGGGCAAAATCGAAATTTACAAATGGCATCGATGTGGTTGAAGGTTATCCAGTCGGAAAACAGCATTTAGATAATTGATCACAAATTTTCACTCTCGGGACATTCATACCTTCCGAACGATGCAGATTTTGGCATCATAGTAATATCATTGAGAAAAATTAATTTTGTGTACACACCACAAGATTACTATAATGTAATAGCGCAATGTAGAAAACAGGATAAATTCATTTTATATGAAATGAAACGGGAGAATTTCATTTCACCAAAAATCTCGAAAATGCAATTACAAAACAGATTAAAAAAATAGTAATGGGGATCAGGTCAATTGGTTGCAAATATGATGGTTGAGGTTCCTCAAAATTGCACCATATACCATTTTTTATAAAACAGCTATGACGGAAGCAGAATTTAAAATTATCAATTTATTACCTCTACGTCCTGGAAGACGGTTAAAATTTGAAAAAAATCGCCCTGGAGTCTTTGTACCAAAATGCCAGACCTATTACGTATGAAAAATATAAAGACATGAAGCAGCTACTACCCTATATACCTCCGGTGCATCACGCATATTTTGAAACACTACCACATTCAGAGAATAAGTAAAATCTTGTAATCAGTATCTTGTAATGACAATGTAATTACCATCTAAAATAAAATTTTATGTGTTGTAAACAAAATTATATTAAAATGAAGTATATTTTAAGCGATCTTAAATTTTTCAAATTTGAAATTAAGCGATTTTTACAATTGTCTAATTTTGAAAGTGGTGTAAGTCAATATACGGCACATAAATATGTGTAAGTCCATTTACGGCACATAAATATGTGTTATCGTAGTCTTATTAGTCAAAAACAAATTTATATAAACAAATTAAATGTTGATAAAACAATAGAAACAATGCCAAACCTCATATGATTTGTCTATATTTTTAAATCAACAAATACAGTAACTTTTAATTTTCTCGAAACAAAACAAAATGGACTTACACCACTTTCATAATAAACGGTCCATATATCCTTGTAATAAGACAATTAGTCCCTACTTTCATCCAATTTTTGAGGCATTGCGTAAATATAATAGTTAAAAAAACGACATATACTAAATAAAAATTATTTAATAAAGTATTTTTTAATTTATAATTCCGTACTTTCGCAAGCTTACGCATAGAGCAGAGTGGCGCAGTGGAAGCGTGCTGGGCCCATAACCCAGAGGTCCGTGGATCGAAACCACGCTCTGCTATACAATAATTTTTGGATACGCTTTAATTTGTTTCACTTTTATTCATATATAGGACAGCACTAATAAAATATTCTTGTGGTATAATTAAGATATATCATTCGCTGCAAAAATAGACTAATTTCATTTTTTGAAAAATATTAAAATATTTCAATCACTAAACCAATTGTTGGGAAATTTAAGTGGAAAAAATAAAAAGAATTCCAATAAAAAAAAAATTAAATAAATAAAATGAGACTAATTTCCATAGGATTACAGTCCGCGAGGTCTAAGTTGAGCTTTGCATTTGTATTTAGTATAGGGGGAACGCTGACGTCACTTCTCACACACTGCTTCTGTCTACACCTCTTGTACTGACAGTAGCGTCACGTGTTTCATTCTTAATATTTTAAAAATAATAATTTTAAAAATAATAATTAATATTTCTTAATATTTTAAAACTCAAAAATAAAGTTGGCACTGTGCAGTGATAGTATAGTGACTGGTACAGTTACAAAAATAAAAAAAATGTGTGACCAAGAAATAAAAAAAGTTGTGGATACAACACTGCTCTTGTAGATATAATGGAATAATTTATTAATAACTTAAACGACACATCAGACGAGAATAAAAAAATATGAAAATACAATGTCTGGCGAAGAAGAATTAATATAACATAATTATGTTGAATAAAGTTATTATTATTTTTTTCTCTGACTCTACTTTTATAATCACTCAGCTCAGATTAAGCTTCGCAAACCATATGTACATGTGAACTCGAATTTAAAGAATAAAGATCATTTGGGTACATTATATTTTAACTGTCACTGTGTACTCTACCAATTTTACATGATAACAATTTAGTTTTTCGGCTTTTTCATCATTACTACTAATACTTACCGACCTGAGGGTTGGATTTGAATTTAAATTGTTATAGTTATAAATTTTTTTTGTGATTTAAAAAATACTTTTATAAATTTAAGTGGTTTAGGATGTAATTAAAAAAAATATCTTTGAACTAACAAAAATGTTAAAAAAAACACCCTTGTAACTTAATTTCAATTTTATTTTATGTACAAAATAATTTCAAGTAAATAATAAAGTCGGGGCTAAGAAAGAACATATGTTTTATTCAATATTTCGTGTAAATAGGTCATATTTTTACAAACAATGACTGACTTAATGCTACAACACGAAAAATTGGTGTATCACTTAAGACACACGTTGCATTTAGAATGTATACAATAACAAATAATTTAAATCTAATACTTAAACAAAACATAATTTAATAAATAATTGTAAAAAAAAAGTTTTGCTTCTTAGCAAAATGTATGGGTAAAAAAAACCTAAAGTGAAAATAATGCTATAGACATAATGTAAAATGGTCTCGTTTACTATCATAATATTACTAAACATATAACTGTGTCGAATTCCAAATACAATTGTTTTTTTTATTATTATTATATAACAATTTCATAAAACTAAAATCTAATTGCTAAATATAAAATTTGGTACAAACTTATAAACAAAGTTATTTTGATAAAAAAAATGATAAAATAATAATGTTAAACAACAATGAAAAATAGATTTATACCTAGTTTTAAATTTATATTCAATTTATAATAAAGATAGAAATCCGATTCGATTATTCGGACTCGACTCGAAGTTCGGACTTTTCGGACTATTAACTGGCCATGTATATATAATATTATGTAGACATGTAATTTGATGAATTAATAATGTACACTAATAATTGTATTAAATAATAAAATTAAAAATAAATACGAAAATTGTTTTTATTTTCTTCACGATTTAAGTTCTTTGATTATCCGGATATTCGCTTATTTGAAGTTCAAAATTATAATTAAATTCCGTTTATTATTTTTTTACATTATGGGAAGTTAACTGTTAACTATTTTTACCTTTCTCCATTACATATTTCCATAATAAAAAAAATGGCATTTAAACGTATTGTACTTATATGATTAGATAATTTATTTGAAACTACATATATACCTGTACCAGGCTCGAATGGGTTGATAAATCGACTTGCAAACAAATATTTTTTATTATTATAATGTTTTAATTTCAATTCTTTTTAGTTTTATTCAGCGTATAGCAGGGTAGGCAGTGTGTTAAGACCACGTAAAGACTATATAGGATAAATTCATTTATAGGATGAATAACAGACAAGTACAAACCAAATCTGTTATTTTTTTCAATAATTCTCTTACTAAAGAGTACTAAAGAGTTGAAATATGATTTAAAAAATTATATGACTCGAACTCGCGCCTCCTGGAAACCGACCGACAGGAGGCGCGAGTTCGAGTCCCGCTACGTTCAAATTTTTATACGTTTTCTAAATAACTATTTTTCTTTCCTATGTGTGGAATAACACTTTAAAAATGTAAAAAAATATTAAAACATGATGTCTGCAAGTCAACTTATAAACCTATTCATTCAGAATATATATAGAATGATTCACAACTAAAAAGAAATGAAAATGGAAATGTGTTAAATAAAATCTTTAATACTAAACAGATATCGTATTCTAAATATGTTTATAATAATTATTAAATTCGCTATTATCATTATATTGCAACTTTTCGCTATAACATTTAATATATCAATAGTGATAAGTTTTAATGTAATCACAAATTATGGAAAATTAATTTAAATTTAAAAGTGCCATAAATAAAACTAAGAAACAGGGATATTAAGGTTAGATGATGGGTTAAGATATTTTGTACTAGAAATATACAAACATTAGAAACTGTCAAGAACAGATCCTTTAAAAGAATATGTTTCGCAAAGAAGCTTATTTTTGTAAACGAAATTAAACGAAACTATACCAAACTATCCAGATAATCCAAAATAATTTAATATATACAACCGATAGAACTTTATATCTGTATCCGTAACATCCCTGCTAAAAATGTAAACGAATTAAAACGAAAGATTATTTATTTAATTATATAAGTATTTAAACTTTATATAGAATAACAAACTGACAAGACATATTTACAAGTATTGTGGCACATTTTTACTTCTCATAATATGTTTGTTTTAATTATTAAAATTTAAAATCAGCTTCACGCTGTATCCCGCACACAGCAGGGTAGACACACCTAGTGTTAAGACACTCCGTTCCCCACTTTCTGCCGAATTCTGGAGGCATTGCGTGTTGAGTGGCAGAACTCTACGACGCGCTTAACCTGACACCAGAGCGAAGAAATGGAAATATAAATTTAAGTAAATATTTCATCTCCTCGAGTGGGGATCGAACCCACAACCAGTCGGTTTTACAGCCACACTTTGTGCCGCTGCGCCACGACTGGTCTCTTAAAATTTAAATTAAAAGTCCAAAATCGCGAACAAATTCATATTTCGATAGTAAATAATAAAATAATAATAATCGACAAAAAACACAGACCATATTAAACAGTTAACAATTCAATAACATTATTTCCTTAATAACAACTAAGCTTAGAACTTAGCACCTTCAGTTTCCATTATTCACAGGTCTACAATGAAAAAGACTGTTTGAACTATTTCATTTGATTCACAAGTTAATTTGATGTAATAAAAACGAAAATTATTTTGCATTTTTCCTTGTAAAAACTATGATTTTAACAAATATTTATAAAAGCGAAAAAGTAATTACTACCTTTTTTTATCTTGATACTATGGTACAAATTCAAGCAACAGAGTCTAAAATAAGATGTTTGTTGTACATCCTAAAAGATATTTTTTTTATTAACACAGTAAGGTATTAACAATTTTAAAAGCTTTAGATGCATTTTAAAGATAAATTAAAAAAAAAAATAAACACTATATAATTATTTAAGTGCACTACAAAAGTGAATTCTTTTTATTACAAATTAAATGGTAAATTTTTTTTACAGAAAAAGAATTCATTTTCAGATTTAATTATATAAACTAGTTAAAATTATCGAAACAACATTTCAAAAACTTTCTTTTTTTGTAGACCTGCGCTATGGTACTCTAAATAAGTTTATTAATTATATTTGAACTAAGATTTCTGTCCTTTAGGTCTATGATTAATACTAGACACTATACAATTGTCCGCTATTTGAATTCTCAATGAGTCATTTTCCTTTTGAAGCTCAGATAATTGTTGATTCAGCCTTAATACTTCTAAAACCAGCTTGTCGTTGTCAACTTCTAACTTTTCTAATCTGAAAAAAAAACAGAAATATTAATAAATAAGTTATAAAAAACTTCATTTTTGTTTATCTGGACCATATTTTGAGAATGATTATGACTATAAAAATAAATGTGTGCTCTTTCGTCAATTGCAATACTGCAAATAGAGTGATTTATGTGAAAAGTTATTTACATAATCATATAAATAAATTGTAACCAGCATATCAGAGTTTCAAATCTAACTTGAATTTCTAAACTAACAACTTATGAATTAGTGGAGCACAGGATTCAATTTTTTTTTATTTTCTAAAAAAGACCTTCTACTATAAAAAAAATGTTAAAAATAATATAAATTTAACTAATAATACTAACTTTTTCTGTTTCTCCGTTAATTCGGTAATGTGATCACAGGCCTTCGCCAATATACCTCCCTTACTAGCCGTGTCGGGGAGACCAGAGTTAGGTACTAGTGCTGCCAACTTTGTGATCCAACTGTTTATTTTGTCCCTTCTACGCCTTTCCACTTCATTGTGTGTTGCTCTCCTTTTATCATCTCTCTGTTAAATAGAAAACATATTTTTTTAGCTTCACGCACATAGTAGAGTAGACAGAGGTAACCTGTTTCCTTACTTTCTGCTGAATTCTCGAAACGTTGAATTCGTTGCGTGTATTTTAGTGGAATTCATCGCTGCGTCTTGTCTCTACCAGAGCCAAAAAATGAAAATATTAAATATTACATTTCCCTGAATGGGAATCGAACTTACAATTGTTATTTATTTATTTTTTTTGTATTCTATACCATATTTTATAAGGTAAAAACAGAATAATTAATGGATAGCTTTATAGTCTGTCTTTCTATACCATTTTTCTTAAAAATGGAGGTAACAAGCTAAAATTTATATCAAATCTAGTCACTTGAAATGCAGAAAAAATTAACCTTCTGAGCCTAGAATCATGAAATTTAACTTACAGTATAAATAAAAGAAATAAATGGGAAAAATGGTAATTTATAGATACATTACAAATAAACTATTACATAGTTACATTTCCAGTTCATTTCGTACAAAATGAGTCCATACTTCCAACAACTTAAAAATGTTAACATTTTTTTAAATCGTACTTCCTATTGACTGAAGATAATTAAAACAGAACCATAGTTAAGCAAGTCCAACTTGTACTTAATCAGTTTTTTAGTTTTTCATTGTATTCCATAATTCCACACATAGCTGAGTAGGCTGAAGGAATCTTGTGTTAAGACACTCCAATTCCTACACACCTTTTTCTTTTAATCATTGTGTATTGAGTGGCAAAATTCGAAGCAGCACTTTATGTTTTTTCAGATCAAAGATATGAAAATAAGTCATTCCCCCAAGTGGGAATTGAACCCATAACCGTTGCATTTACAGATCAATGTTACTGCGTTACAATATAAAGCATAAGACAAAATATCAAACCTTTTTGGCTGTGATAGCTTTATTTTGTAGAGGTTGCCGTCTCATAACTTTCTTTTGGGCAGCTCCCGTTCCAAATACTTGTACAGGATTACTTATTACATAAAATTCTCCATTTGGTATCACTGCAAACGTCAACAAATATCACCATTTAAATTTAATTTATTAAATTAATAGACAAAAGATTTGAATGAAGTAAATTAAAGTCAAAAATAACTCAATCAACTCAACAACTACAATGTCTTGAACCTAACAATAGTAAAAAAAAGTGTCAAGCTAAAAAAACAAAGAAATATCTATCATGGATTAAACAGAAATAACCTACATTTGATCTCAAAAATAAAAAAAGTAACCTTTCTGCCTAAATTTGAGGCATGCTGCATAATTTGTTCTGTTACCAGAGCAAATTAAGAAAAGTAATTACTTCCCCAAGGATCAAACATACCACAATAATGGACATATTAATTTGCTTCAAGCTATAAACTAAATGACAAATTACAATAATTATAAAACAAAAAATACCAACCATGTGTCTGGTCTGTGGACATCGTGTTTGGTGTTTCTTCTCCTGTCATTTGTACAAGTTTATATGTTACTGCACCAGCTGTAAACAAACAATATATTATTTGTCTAACAAATAATGCAATGAGGAGCAACAGGACACCAACTGGCTCTAAATGTGACAGTTGCCCATTTAAAAGATTGAATTATTTTTATTTCACCTTAATTGACTTCTAGTAATACATTTTATTAATTTGTTGGCATCTTCCAAATTTTACAAAGTAGTTAAAGTAGGACATGAATTATAAACATTTCATCATCATCTCATTATGAATGTAATAACCTATTGCTAACAAATACAGTACATATTTCAATTTTTCTCATTGAAATTTTCTAAAAAAGTATGTAGAAATATGTGTATATACTCGTATAAGCCACAAATATTTTTAAAATTGTTATTTAAATCATCAACTGTAATTAAAAATATAAACATAACAAATTTAAATTAGTAAAAACTTACATATATCTTTGAAATTGTATGAAGAACTGTTGTCTTCTTCATTACTATCCAGATACGATTGAGAAACTAACTGTGTTCTATCACACTCTGCACTTTCTGAAAATAAATAATTATAATTAAATTTACTCACACTTATTACTGGCATTAATTTTAGTAATTAAATAATGTTATTAGTATATTCGTAAACATTTAGACGGCTGTTAAGATATTTATATGGATTTATATATTTGTAAACAAATAAAATAAATGTCACTTGTTCAACAAACACAAAACCAGGAAACTAAAAAGTACAACTTACCGAAAGATCCTTCATCAACCATGCCCAGCAACTCACTATCTCCACTGTAAATACCGACGAAGTGTAAATATAATTTATCAAGTTAAACAAAAATAATATTACAAAAGAAAGAATATTTGCCAGATTGCAAAACTCATGTTGACCTTCATTGACACTTAAGATTGGTGGAATTATGTAATTATAATCATGATCTATATATTTGTTTGAGACATGATCACATATTACCTGTTATCGAGTGAGTTTTCATGGATGTCAACCTTAACTTCCACTTTGGCCATTGCGCTTAATTATTTTTGAATTTTCTAAACTTGATCACGGGGACAAAATAAAGTGGTCATGTGATGAAGTCAAAGACAATTTGCCACAGATTCAATAAGCTTTTGTCTGTGCTGGCTCTAAATTTTAATAACTAATTAATATGTTTAATTAAAATAAAATGATTTAAAAACTAGTAGTTTTCTTAACACAAATAAAATTAATAATTAATATACTTAATAAATATTAATGCCATCTAGTGCTACAAAATACAACTTTGCACAAGGTCGTATGAAACAATGAAAATTATGTCACTAGATGGCGTTGTCCTAAAATATTTGCTCAAAACTAAAAATACATTTAATAAAAAGTTAAAGATAAATTATTTATAAATAAATACAATAAAAAAATATACTAAAAAAAACTAAAACAATTTGCTGTAGTCGATATTTTCGGTTACGGTCTTCAGTTTTAATAATTAACCGACTTCCTAAGAGGAGCAGGTAATCAATTCGATTGTATTTTTTTATGCCTCAGAACTTGTGACTGGGTGAGCCAATTTTGATGATTCTTTTTTTATTGGACGACTGCTGCCTGTAAGCCCGTGTGGTCCCATTTTAATTTGGTACATTACTGACAATACCATTGTCACAATGGTATCCATGAGAGAATCACATAAGTCTTAAATTAGCTTTAAGTGTATGCGCGACAAATGCATGAATTAATAATGTTCTGATTATGGGATCCGGATGAAATTGAAGAAGTTAGTTTTGTTTTATTAAAAATTATAATTATATTTCATATCAATAAACGGGTAATCTAACTAGAAATGTTGTGTATTTTAATTGTTTTTAAAAAGTTTAATACTTTTGTATAAAATTATAATATGTTTTTTAATTTTATCGAAAAATATAGACAATATTTACGATGATAAAGTAGTATTTTTTTTTTCAACGTTTATGCGTTTTGTATAGAGTTAATTTTATCAGTAATTCAACTTTTCAAGCTACAATTACGTAGAGCTTTAATTAATTCAATTTAAGTGTGACTGTAAGCGCGACTACTGGTTCGATCTCAATTTGAGGAAATTAAATATTTATTTAAATTAATTTCTTCGTTCTGGTGTTGAGGCAAGGTTCGGTTCGGTTCGTTTCGGCGTTTCGCCTCCAGAATGCGGCGGAAAATGGGAACCGAAGTGTCTTAACGCTAAACTAGGTTCCCTCTGTTTATCCTGCCGGGTGCCGAATACAGCGTAAAACTGATGTAAATTCAAAATCTGCCCATTTAGCGGGACTTCTACCCTTCTATATGGATCAGATTCAAGACCACAACTCTTAATATTTCGAACCACGATGGATAATGCCGTAAGATTTCCACTGTCCACCGAAAGTTTCAAAATGGATTGCACTTTATTTATAGGTAGGAACGTATAATTATTTTTTTGTAGCTTTACGTAGTATCTGTAGTTATTGTTTTAGGAGGAAACCTAGTGTTACGATTCTCCGCTCAATCTTTGAGACATTGCATGTTGCGTAGCAGAACGCCGTGCTTTTTCTTAATAACAAAGCGAGAAAATGAAAATAATACATTTCCCCGAGCGGGTATTGAATCCACAACAATTCATCAATATGTAAATTTTACTTTTTTTTAACTATAGAGTTTTAACTGCAGAGAGAAATTATTGACAGGGACGATTCTCTACTTTTTATATAGCTAAAAAATATTCTGATTGGTTTTACAGATTACTTGTTTTATTTACTAGGGGCAATGTGACTCGTTCAATGAAATGACGATTGTTATTTGATTTGTTTGGTCGGTGCGGCGTTAGTTCGTTTATTTAAAAGCCGATTACAAACTTTTGGAATATATTTTTCCTTTTTATTCAGGTATTAAAGTTTATACAAAATAGGTATATTTTTTACTTCCCACTACTTCCCACGTATGCCACATATTGCTATATGTACGTAGGTAGAGGAAACCTGTTAAGCTAGGGTTAAGATACTTCTTTTCCATCATGACAGTTTATTTCCGAACTTTACGCCAAATTCTGGACGCATTGCGTGAAGTGGCGGAACTGAACGCCGCGCTTTGCCTCGTTGCCAGAGCGAGGATATGAAAATATAAAATATTTCATTTCTACAACCTGTCGCGTTTACAATCGCATTGTACACCTGCGCCACAACTGGCCTCATTATTAACTGATGAGTTTTTATAAAAAATGAAGTTTCGAACTTAATAAATAAATCAGCTTCATGCTGTATCCTGCACACTGCAGGGTAGGCAGAGGGAACCTAGTGTTAAAACACTCCGTACGCCACTTTCTGCCGAATTCTGGAGGCACTGCGTGTTGAGTGGCAGAACTCAACGCCGCGCTTGTCCTCGACACCAGAGCGAAGAAATGGAAATATAAATTTAAGTAAGTATTTCATCTCCTCGAGTGGGGATCGAACCCACAACCAGTCAGTTTTACAGTCACATTTCGTGCCCCTACGCCACGACTGCCCTCAAACTTAATATTGTATCTATATTCGACATACATTATATCAAGGCCTTTAGATACACGGTAGGTTGATTTAATTTGTTCGTTGAGTGAACGAGAAATACAATTTTATCTGTCTGCGATACATAAATCGTTATTTTATATTTTCATTCAGATGAACATTTCTATTTCTAATATAATTAAACCAATAGATAACATATTAAAAATATTGAACAAACTATACTCTATTCACTATGGCATGAGACGAAATGTAAACAAAAAAATTCTGTTGAGAAACACTTTTACGTATTTTTTTATTTCTATTTAATTTATTTATGCACAAGTTGTACTAAAAGGTACCTATGAGGATAATAAAACGAAATATATCTATTTTTAAATGAAACAATTTTAACCAGATTTATCGCGTATTTTTTAGATTTTACATTTTGGAAACCCGACGTTTTGGACACTTTGCAGTAGTCCGTGGTCACGGGTAGAATATATCTATTATTCAATTATTTCTTAGAATTCGGAGGATTCTGTGGAACTATCACCTACATTAAGAACGAAATGATCCACCATATTATTTATTATATGATAAATTTTTTGCATATTCGCCTTTGCCAAGCTTCTACTGTTGTAGTTTTTATTAATAAAAACAACAAAAGTAACACAAAAATTCAATGAAAATAACTGAAATTGGTGAATATTATCTAACGGATAACAAAATATTTTAATATAAAATGTTCGCTCATCATAATTACAGTATATAATTTATTTTTATAATAATAATAATAATACACACGTACTATATTGTTTAGGGGAAACACCAGGTCTAAACTCCAGGTGGGGTAGGATTTCTCATCAGGAAAGAATATAAGAAAAACATCAACAACTTTTGCGGCCTATCGGAAAGAGTGGCACTCATTCAGCTAAATTTCGAGGATACAAATTTGTCAATTATTTAAGTTCACGCACCGGCAGCAGAGGGCCTATGGGCCCAGTACTTATTCCTTATGAAATACTAAAAGGCAACTATGAATTAAATATGAAAAACATCATCATGGACACTTGTATTCTCCGTTCTTTGACCTATGGTTCCCAAACGTGGGCATTAAAAAGCAAAATAAGGAAAAAGATAAAAACTTGAAAGTGACGGAAAAAAACATGCTACACCTAAGAAAAATTCAAAAGACAAAAAGTGAAGATATAAGAAAAAAGACAAAAGTGACTGATGCATTGTATAAAACATTAAAATTAAAATGAGAGTGGGCTTGCCATGTCGCGAGATGCACGGACCAGCGATGGATTCAGGATAGAGAAACATGGAGGAAAATGGAGGAGGCCTATACTCACCAAGAAGTTCCTATAATTTAAGCTAAAATATAAATTAAAAAAAAAACATATATCTTTATTATTTATTTTTTGTAAATTCTGTCAAATTTGTTCAACTTTATGTTTATAGGAAAATAAAAGGCTTTATCATTATTATGATTATTATTATTATGATTATTTACAGTGCTATCTTTCATTCATTTAGTATATTGCTTCCATAAATCCATAGATAAATATTTTTTAAAATTAATACAACAACTCCATCAAGCGTGACATGTAAACAACCTTTTTTGACCTTTTATCTCATACCTTCGTGAATAGAGTATACAGTAATACAAACGCGAGTCGCGTTCGGTATAAAAACAATTAAATTGAAAAAAAAAATCCGTAACATTTTTATATTTTATAAAAAGGTTCTTTTTATGATATCAAAGTTAAATACGTCGGTATCGTAATATTTTTTAAGCTTTTTGTTGGCGGATAATTTAATAATTGAAACGAGAGCATTTCAGCGTTATTAACTTTGATATTTTCATAATATTTTTATTTACCATGTTATTTTGATGTAATAAGCTATGTATATTGTGTAATAAAATTACGTATGCAATTTTAAATTAATTCAAGAGAGCAATTCCAAGACGTGGTTTCAAACTTTGTCTCTACAAAAAAAATGTAGAAGATTGTAAGTATTGCTACCCAAATGGAATGTTTGTTTGAAAGGTATAATGACGAAAAGTGAAGAATAACTTCATTTAACTAGTTCTGAAGTGAGAAATTAAATAAAACGTACATTAAAATTTGTTACATGTAGGAAACTAGCGGAGCGGGCTCATTAAGGACTACGTTGAACTCGCAAGAGTAATCTGCATACTTGTACTTCCACCAATAAATAGTCGTGCGGTAAGGACGCAGTGAGCAGACAGAGTTGAAATGACCGCGCTCAGTTCAAGGTAGCGGAGCGAAGTGAAAATAAAATACAAAACTCTTTAATCAGCTTCACGCTGTATCCCGCATACAGTAGGGTAGGCAGAGGGAACCTAGTATTTGTGCCGAGTTCTGGAGGCATTCCGTGCTGTGCAAAATTCTTTGTTGGTGGTTATATAAACTTTTTCTATTCAAAAGATCTGTTTCGCCTAAGCATCATCCGGTGTATTTTTTGCAGTGAAAACCAGGCTTTAGAGTGATTTAACTAAACTTAGAGATTTAACTAAATAACTCAATTTGATCAAATTACAAATCAAATCAAAGATCAAAGATCAAATTAGATTTTATCGAAAAAATTATATTGACTGTATACTAATATATTCTTAGAATTATAAAATGAAAAATAAATAATTTTTTAGATGTATTTATAACTTACATGATATTTTCGATTCTATAGTAGATAGACATGGTGGAAGTGCTAGCACCACTTAAAATTAAACTACAGTTTGAACTACTCTATAAAAGCCTTTTTTTCCAAAAATGAAAAAGTGATTTTTTCAAACAAAATAAATAATAAAATTATTGTTGTAATATAAAACGTTATTTGTCAAGAACGACGCACGCACACATAAACCTATCAAAGGGAAACCGCCGTATACGCCTCATTCCGAAATCGAGTCGTAGGTATTGGCGGCAAAGTTCAAAGTCGATTAACCTTTAGTAGTATTTTTTTAGTAGTATGTGTACGTCACACGAAATAAAGGAATGGATAAAAATCATGAAATGAAAAAAAATCTTACATTGAATTATCTTGATTAATTCCTTTAGGTATGGGTTTAAAATATTTTACCCTATATGCTGTACCCGTAAAAGGGGCGCTGACACTTCCACTCTGTATATTATTAACTACGTATGATGTCAATCCATCGAATTTAAAAAGGCTTAACAATATGAATTTTAATTATTCAGCAGCATACAGCAGGTAACAAGATAAATTTACTTTCAAACATTTATTTTATATGAAATAGTAATTGTATATGTTTCTATTAAAAGTATATTTCTATATATTTATACATTCTAATATGATCTTGAATAATTCAAATTCAAATTCAAATTCAAATTCAAATTCAAATTCAAATTCAAATTCAAATTCAAATTCAAATTCAAATTCAAATAATTTTATTCAAAATAAGAAGTTACATGCTTCATTTTTTGAACGTCAAATTTACCACCAGTTCACTAAAATTAATGCCTCAGACCTGAGAAGAACCGGCGCAAGAAACTCAGCGGGACCTATTTTTTAAAATCAATTTTAAACAAATACATATTTAATTATTTGTGACAATGATACCTTTGAAACAGACTTTGACCTTGGTAATAACCTTTAACACACAAACGTCTTTTCACAATTTTTTTAAATCGTGATATAGAAAATTCTCTGACGTTTTCTGGGATCCTATTGTAAAAGCGTACACATTGTCCCATAAAAGAATTACGGATTCGATGCAACCGAGTTACAGGTGCACCAAGATTATGCTTATTTCTAGTGTTAATATTATGAAAATCACCAATTTTGGTAAAATTATTATATAATATACCATTTTCAAAAATATATTGCGATGCAACTGTCAATATATTAATTTCTTTAAACTTTTGCCTTAAGAAGTCAACATTTCAATAACTTCAAAGAAACTTAAACAAGACGATACCAGACGATCGAATAAATTACAGGCACTTGCGAATCGATTTGATAATACAATAATTGCTAATTCGTTCTATGGAATCGATCAGCTGCACTTACTGAAGCAAAGAGATACGACGACGGTCGCTATTTTACTTTGTTGTCTGTGACAATGAATACATTAAGGTGCGAAAGAAAATCTTTGAATAGAAAAAATATATCTTTATATTTTTCCCTGTTATATCTTATTAGTTGATTTATGTATGTGTATTGATTTTTTTTGCATTTTAAACTAAAAAATAACATATTTTAACATATTTTTTTGGTGGTTATTCACACTGTATCCCGTGCAGCAGGGCAACCAGAGGAGGCCTGGTGTTAAGTCACTCCGCTAACTATTTTCGGTCGAATTTTGGAGGCATTGCGTGTTGATTGGCGAAAATCAACATGGCGCTTTTACCTCGATACTAAAGCGAAAAATATATAATTAAATATTTCATTACCTCGAGTGTCAATCGAATCCAGAACCTGCCGCGTTTACAGTCATACGCTTGTGCTCCTGCGCCACAAATGGCTTTTAAGTTTTTTAACATATTGTTATTCAAATTAATAAATAATAAGCAAAACATGAATTATTTTAAAGTTGCCAAGCCTTAATTGATTGGTTTGACAGTATTACAATTTTTAGCAACATTCAAACAAGCATAATATGTAGGAAAAAAGCGATGTTATTTTTATATATTGCAAGTTAATTATACACATTGTACGCCTTCTTACATCATTTTTAAAAGACTGAAATAGAGGAAATTTACTATCATATAAGTACTAGCGGCCCACTCGCGGCTTCGCCTGAATATCACTTCTAATTCTTTTATTATGCTTTTATTTACTAATACACCTAATTTTTATTTTTTTATATCTTTCATGTACAGAATTGACTTTTCTATCCTTATATTTTATTATTGTAATATTATATAATAGCTGTTATATTTTATATATAAATAAATAAACATAATAATTTGTAGTCTGTATGTGTATATTATTAGTTTTTAACTCTCTCAAATGTAAATGCTCTCACAGGGCCATTTAAATAAATCTTACGTTTTGTCAGCCAATAGAGCCATTTTTTATATTTTATGTAAATATACACATACTACAAATATACTATTTTTGATATCTATAATAATATTATATAATACTATAAATAAAAGTATATTAAAAAACTAATTTATATTTTACATAACAGTACAAGTTATTCCTATGACATAATGGCACACAATTCCACAGCATATGAACAATCAATCAATAACGTTCTTTACAAGCACTCGTAACACTTGCAAAACTTTGATATATCGAGACATCATTATACTGACCCTTGTGGAGTGAGCGTGAACTTGAAATCATTATTTTACTCATTGAAATTGACATAGAAATTTATGATTAAACGGAGTATATAGGGAAAGTTTGTGATATTATAAATTTATGAATATATGTTATCTTTACACGTAATATATTAAACAATAAATATATTTATACTTTCTTTATTTTGCTCAGAACGCAATGACAGTTTAGTAGCGTTTAACTCCGTTTTTCCGAAAATCTCAAATTAAAACCCATTGAAAATCGGCGAACATACATAGGGGTGAAATGAATAGGTACTGAGGTGCTCTACCCATACACAACCGTAGAACCGTCGATCGCGTTACACCTTGTATATGTAAACTAGCTGTAAAATACCTATTGTAACTATGAAATACTTCTCGACCGACATTTGAACTCACAACTATAGTCTGTAGTTATGCATCCCAAATGGCTACTAAGCATCCTTAATAGTTTAATAACATTTTTGTTGTATACCGATTATTGTCGAGGCAAAGCGGGGCGTTGAGTTCTGCCACTCAACACGCAATGCCTCCAGAATTCGGCAGAAACAGGGGGAACAGGGTGTTTTAAGAGTAGGTTCCCTCTGCCTATCCTGCTGTGTGCGGGAGCTTCACGCTGTGAAGCTATAAAAAAATATAATCATTTCAAACAAACGTTAAAAAATATGTAGCATATTGTAACAGTATATACCTTGAGTATAGGTAAAAAATAAATAAATAAATAAAATAAAATATGCATGGCAATGCACATAAATAACATAGTTAATTATGAATAATACAAGCTATATATTTTGAACAAAATATTAATCGAGACGAGTTTGTGTATTGTCGTCCCGAGTGTCGCGACCGTCGTTCTGTATATATAGGTGGTGGTGATGCTCGGAAGGCAGCGGTCGAGTCGAACTATCAAGTACTACGGTACAAATAAATATGATGCACATAAAGACTCGTACCAAACGTATAATAAATATAATGTGATAATTCGAAGTCTATGATGGCACGATCTTTTAGGATCGAATTTCTTATAAAGGCAATATATGTGTAGGAGCGACACATATTGTGGATCTTTGATCCATATTATAATATTGAATGTTGCTTGACGTCGCGAAGGCTAACGTGATGGGCTTATGCGAACTGTTATAGCGACATTAACTATGTCGTGGCTGACGCCGTCTCGCAGTACGCTCGCGGTACGTAAGCTATGCTTGTATGGCGTTAGCCATTGACATTTTATATACCACTTCTACGACTTGGTATACGACTAGTAGGTGTGTGGTGCTGTTATGTCCCAGGTCCGGTGTATGTAGTAGTGTCCGCCTGTCTCATACAGGTGTGTGGTGCTATTTTATGTCCTGGAACTCTGGTGTATGTAGTAGTGTCCGCCTACGGTTCGAGACACGACTGTGGGGTGTGTGCCGCGCGTTTATTTAACATATCGGCCGCCTTGCGGTAGTGCGTTCGTTCCAACGACTTATATTGATCTCACAAATCAATCAACATCACCAATCACTATTCTAATACAATCTTAATATAAACAAGCGTAACAAGTACCTTCGGAAAGATCACACACAAACGTCCCGGAGGGTTCAACGATGACTGTAAAGCCGCGGTCTGGTCGGAATCCACGGTGTAGGGGCGGGGCGGGGCCCGTACTCTTTCTTCCTTTTATTATAACTAGTTCGCAGTTATAGTGGAGGGAAGATAGGACGCGCTCTTGGCTTATCTTCGGACGAGCTTCGAGTTATGACAATGTTATATTGTCGAGTCTACAGTTATCTAAATAACTGACACAAGAACAACTTCTGATGGCAAATATCTTATTAAAGCGATACCTTCTAATAGCATAATATGAAATTCTTAACACTGTTTCCTCTGAATCTCTAAAAGATTTTGGGTTCTTCACGATCACAACTATAAAGAGTTCTAACCACTAGACACATCACGAGCCAAGGCATTAAATATTAAATAATATTTTAAAAGGTGTTTGGGATATCAGTTACAATATCCAAAGATTTTATAACACTGATAATATTGTAACATATTGTATAGAAAAATAAAAATATATAATAAACAGTATTCACAGCAATATCGCTTTTACGAACAAAAATATTAAATATGGAACGTTTAATATGTATATGTTAATTTTCTTTATTACATTACGTTTTTTATTAAAGCAAATTTCTTTATATTATTAGCTTTTGTTTGAACCCGAGGGTAACGAACCAACAAGATTGAGTTTATATTTGGCCGTTCAATCCTTTGTTATTTTTTTAGACGAATATTTTATACAAAATTAATTACCGTTTAAAAACTTTTATTTATATTAATATAAAGGAAAAATTCTGTGAAATCTCGGAAGAAGTTATCAATTTATTTTAAAAAGATTTATTGCTAACCGAACCCCAACCGATATATATACAACACTTAAACTATTAAAATACAAGCAAATACAAACATATATCAACACAATAGTTATCAATATGTAGCGACATAGTCATCTCCACGCTGTATCCCGCACACAGCAGGGTAGGCAGAGGGAACCTACTCTTAAGACACTCCGTTCCCCACTTTCTGCCGAATTCTGGAGTCATTACGTGTTGAGTGGCAGAACTCAACGCCGCTAGTGACATAGTAATAAAAAATATTTATCTAAATATTTTCAACATATCTCAGCCTCTTCAGCCTCCAAATACTTTACGTTGTAGTGATGGAGTCGCCGTCATCAATCAAAGCACAACTTGTCTGTGATTTATTCCTTCTTTCAGATGATATATCGTTCAAGTAGGATTCATCTTTTACGAATGGTTGTAATTCTATAAGAGTTCAAATTCAAATGTTTCTTTTTAAAGATGTTAGATTGTTTTAACATATATACATAATATAGCGTGACGCTAAAAAAAAAATAACCCAGTGTTTTCCATTTTCCGCTAAAAGCGATACTACGAGCTGGACGATCTAAGTCTTAACAATGTGTTGGGACACCCTGTACTTCACAGCTATAGAAATAATAAAATTGTATTCAAAAGCCGTTTGCTTATAGCACAAAGCACAACTTTAACAATAAAGAAGTAATTCAGAAATACTTCCAAATGATTGCCTAAAGTTAACACGACAACAAGTTCAAAGTAGAGCTTTTGGTATTTCATACAAACTACAGACACGATTACAACCATTGTTAAGTAAAGCTTACACTTTAAATTTTAACAATATTTTTTTGCAAAAACCTATAATATATATTAAGATATTTTTATTGAAATTAGGCCAGTTGTGGCGCTGCGGCACAAAGTGTAACTGTAAAATCGGTGATTGTGGGTTCGTTCACCACTCGAGGAGATGAAATATTTATTTAAATTTATATTTCCATTTCTTCACTCTGGTGTCGAGGCAAAGCGCGGCGTTGAATTCCGCCACTCAACACGCAATGCCTCCAGAATTCGGCGGAAAGTGGGGAAAGGAGTGTCTTAACATTAGGTTCCTTTTGCCTACCTTGCTGTGTGCGGGATACAGTGTGAAGCTGATTTGATTTGATATTTTAGGATAACTCTCTCTATTATTTTTGATTTTTATTTCAGCTTTACGCTGTTTCCATCATGTAGTAGGCTAAGCAGAGGGAACCTAATGTAAGACATTGTGATCCCCATTTCCCGCCGAATTTTTGAGGCACTGCGTTTTGAGTGGCGAAACCCAACGCTGTGCTTTTGCCTTGGTTCCAGAGCAAAGAAATGAAAATATTAAACATTTCATTTCCTCGAGTAGGAATCGAATCCACAACCAGTCGCGTTTACAGTGCCTCTTTGCCACGACTGGTCTTGTAACTAAAGATAGCATTTAATATATTAAAAAAATTTTTGTAACTAGATACGTCCCTTATAATCCACTTAGTACGAATAATATAAGTATGAAGGTAGCGTTTATTGCTTTGACATTAACTAATTGCTTCCTTTGGCGCCACGTCACATATTAAGGTAATAAATATACCTATAGCAAGTATAATGTTATAATAATATATAAATGACCAATGACCTGTTGACCTAAAGGTTAGTGACTCTGACCTTCTGAGCTAAAGGACGTGGGTTTAATATCAATACAGGAAAGATATAGAAGAGAATAAGTATCTATATGATTGATGTATATTAATCACTGAAAAGTAGACATAAGTAGAATTTGTATTGTTTTTTGTGTGATTGGCATGTTTGATAATACAGTCGATTCTCTCAGTTAATTCAAACCATCAACTTTTTTAAGTTTAAGTTTAAGTGTTGTATATATATCATTGAACTTCTTTATAATTAAAAGATAACACGAACTCCCTAAAATAATCTTTATATTTCGAAAGAAATTAATACATTTTAATGCACTTGGTATTTCGAATAAAAATAACAACCAAGTTCCAGAGAGAAAGAGAGAGAATGATTACAGAATTCGCTTTCGAATTTGTTTTTGTAATGATTACTTTGACTCATAAAAATTGCTTTTTATTATAACTCAAGTGATTAATTATTCAATCACAATTGATTATTACTCAATAATTCAAACTTTTATTTTTCTTTCAAAAATTTCGAATACTCGATAATCTATATATATAAAAGGACTTGTGCTGACTGACTGAGGTAAGACGCACGCAGAGCCGTAACCGCTGATGGTAGAAACGTGAAATTTGGGCAGATGTTTATTTTCATATTCTGGACATCCACTAAGAAGGGAATTTGAAAAATTTTAACCCTAAAGGGATGAAATAGGGGTTGAAAGTTTCTATGGAAAAAATGTTTAATCTGTACCGATTTTTATAAAATTTGAAATTCAGACTCTTAAAAATATTTCGTTGAACACGTGTTTCACGGTTTTTAAGAATTCACCCCTTAAGGGTTCAAATAAGGGGTTGAAAGTTTATATGGAAACATCTTTAAATTGCCACCAATTTTTATAAAAAATTAAATTCAGACTGTTAAAAATATTCTATTGAACACGTGTTTCGTGGTTTTTTTAGAATTCACTCCTAATAAGCGGGCGAAGCCGCGCGCACCCTCTAGTTCGTCGTATTTTAAAGGTCTTTCGGGTTTCGAATTAACGAGAGTAGACTGTATATTTATTTAACACGTTATCCCGCATAGCGGGATAAACAAGACAAGGCAACTCTTATTATTGTTATATTGTAAGAGTATTGTAATTCAGTCTTTAGTTAATATTTTGATTTTATTACAATGAAATTTTTTTTTAAAATAACTTAACAATTTTATAAATTCAACATTTTTAATCAACGATGGAAACGCAGTCAATTATAAAGTTTCTACCGTTTATCAATTCAGTTGCGATTGCCGCAGTTTCCAGTGTCGTTGAGAAATTTTATGGGCATAAAATCGAGCTATTTTCTACTTAACTGCCTCTTTTATAAATAAACCTGTACCTTATAGTTTATTAGTTTACAAAATAATAAAATAGTAATGAAATAAATTATTTTACTTTATATTATTTTAGTGAGGCCGTCATGGCGCAGGTGCACAGGTGTTACTGTAACGCGACGGTTGTGGGTTCTCCAGTCGGGGGATGAATTATTATTTATTAATATTTTCATTTCTTCGCTCTGGTACCAAAGCAAATCCCGGAGTTGAGTTTTGCCACTCAACACGCAATGCCTCGAAAAATCCGGCGGAAAGTATAGAACGGAGTGTCTTAACATTAAGATCCCTGCTATATGCTGGATACAGCGTGAAGCTAATAACAATATCATTGTATAGATATTTTATCAAGGTTAAACAATTTCAAATTCACTTCGTTCTTCTTTTAGTCCCATTTTTTCTATAAATTTAACATATTTATCATTTTATCATTTAAAAGCATAATTTAATTAAGGCTTCGGTCATTATAATGATTTGACCACTAATAAATATCAATGCCGAAATACCAGCGTGTTTAAGTGCTTTAATTATAAATACTGAATTGGATGTAAGAGCTTATCGAATATAACAATGGAAGGTCGTCGGTATATTTTTGGAACAAAATTGCATTAATCAACAGGCGAAATTTCACTGATGAGTTTTTCGCGCAAGTCTCTGAATTTAATTAATATTCAATTATCCTTGCCGCGTTTCATTATATTTAAAGAAAATTATGTCGGTTTATAATAAAGTACAATATATTTTTTTTAGCGTTACGCTGTATCCCGCACACAATAAGGTAGGTAGAGGGAACCTAATGTTACGACACTCTGTTCCCCATTATCCCCCATATTATAGAAGCATTGTGTGTTGAGTGGCGGAACTTAATGCCCATTTACCTTCGACAAATAGCAAATAAATGAAAATATTAACTATTTTGAACATTTTTAAAGTGTTATTCTATACTTAGGAAAGAAAAATACTTATTTAGAAAACGTATAAAAATTTTAAGGTAGCGGGACTTGAACCAGCGCCTCCTGGAAACCTGGTCGGTTTCCAGGTTAAATTGTTATACGTTTCCTGAATAAGTAAATATTCACTTTATCATTTTCACAATGGGAATTGAACCCACAACCTGTTGTTGTTGTTGTCTACAAATTCTTACGAAATCTAAATTGTTACGAAAATTTTATAAAAATATATTTAATATAAATAATTTATACGTTTGCAAAGGGCACCGCACCTCATTATACTACCTACACAGCGTGCAACTTTCCCTACACTTTTTCTCACAAAGCTCTATGAGCTTTTCGTTTGTGCAAATAAAAGCTCTCTCTTTAGAAGTTAGGCGGGAGGGACCTGCGTGTGTTTATTAGATTTAATACGTTTTGTTCTAAATATAGTTTATTTATACTGTTAATGTTTAAGGCTTTTTGCTCGTTTTTCTAACATAATGTTTTAGCTAATACTATGTAAGAAGTCTTTTTTAGAAATACAAACAAGTGTATGTCTAAAAAAGATGAGTACGAGTATATAATAAGGCCCGGTGATTGCTATTTTCATGAACATTGGTTTAAAAACACAACAAAAAGAAACAAAATAAAACAACAATCGATAAAATTGTTAACGATGTTTTGGAACTTCGGTTTCGGTTCCAATAGATTGGGAGTTCCGATTGAACGTGACTATTCATAAACTCATATTATATAAATAAAAGTTTATGGATATTTTTGGTTTACGTTTATTTTTGGGTGGGTGCTTTCATATTCGCACCAACAATATAACAGTAAAATATCTATTTTATCAGTTGGCATTAAGCAGTAGCAGTGGAACCTCACCTATATACAAAAATAATAAAATCTTATAGTGATATGATATCATTTATATATTCTTTATGGTGTAAAAAATATGTCTTTTTTCTATGATATTTTCAATGGATACTGATTAGAAAAAAATTATATCTAGCTATTTTAGGCAGAAACAATCCAATCATCTTTCAAATCTTTTGTACAACTAATTCCAAAGAAACAATCCAATATCAAATCTTTTGTACAGCTAATCTATACTTATAATAAATCTGTAGAAAAGTCGTTTCTGTACATTGAAAATATTTTTAAAAAAATTAGCCAGGGTATTAAAGGATAATTAACAGAATCCATTTCCAACATTTTTGAAATTTTTGTCTGTTTGTCTGTTTATCTGTTTGTCTGTTTGTCTGTTTATGTGAACAAGTATCACGTAAAAAGTACACAATAAATTTAAGCAACTTTTATACATAAAAATTACAAATAAATCAAAGTAGCTTTAAGTGTTTATTTCATTGTAATCGCTTCACTCTATCAAAAGATATAAGTATTTAAGTTTTCAAGAAGTTAATATTTGAGATATTAAAAAATCGATACAAGTAACGCTATCTATTGACAAAAATAGTAGGTACTAACGAATCTTGATACTCTCTTTCATACACGTAACGCTATCACTGATTGCGATGGGATCTTAAATAAATGGCGCTGTGCATAAAAGAAAATATAGTTTGGAAAGGTTACCGCTACACTTACTATATATATTTGATACTATTTATATTTGAAAAAAAGAAACATACGCAATGATATCTATTGACTACACATGATACGTTACGTTTTTAAAGTACAATTGTTCATAGTACTAACTACAAAGTAAACTAAATTGAATTGTTGGTGAAGATTACCTTCGTAACAGTCTAGCTTAATTCTTAATTATTTACCACAGTGATAAAGAATGACTTAATATTCAAAGAAATATTTTGAATAGGTTCTTCAGTCCGTTCGTTCGTTTATGTTATTAATATTTTTTTAAGAAACGAACGAAAGAAAAAATCACTTTTGGTAGCAATCTCTAGCAAAATTGTGTCTCAAGAAAAAATGCTCTGACACTGTTTATAAAAATATCCCGCAGTATTATTTCATAACTTACAAGCGACACGTACCGATATTGCACTATTGCACCTATATGTTACATGTATTTATGTGCCAAGGGTATTTTAGGGTACATACCTCAAAATTCTTATAAAATAACTTTGTTGTTTGTCCGTCTGTCCGTCTGTCAAGACTATTTTGTACAAGATCGGTTAAAGGTTAGATACCTCAATGTTCAAATCTATATTAAATTCTAAATCATCGCAATCAAATGACAATGAAATATGAGAGTCTATGCTTTGTTTTTTGTCGCATTTTCTATCATAACTATAGGGTACTTCCCGTTGATATACAATTTCAAATTTGTTAAGAAGTTAAAAATTACGGCACGTATAAAGGAAAATTCCAAAATTATTTTTCAAAAATTGACTATTTATTTGTATTTGTGTCACAGAAAAAAACATTAAGTACAAATTTTAATCTGTACTTAAATTGATACAAAATGACAACTTAATTAGTTATTCTTTTGGTGTATCTCCTTTCATGAAACTGATACGAAAACTCTCGGGGCACGAGTACGACTTGAACTTGACCGAAAATGTTGATTATTTTATAGATTATATAAAAATACCTAAAAACGTGCTTTCTATGTATATTCTGTATACCAATTATATATTTAACTAATAATGTTACTAATTTAAAAACTGTACAGGAGCTAATATAAGTTATTTTACAAATAATATCGTGAGTACTTATCCAAATCAATTAATTAATAATTAAGGCTGTTTGTAATATATATATTTCTTAAATTTTTTTTTTTTTTTTCCGAGCTTGAGGTAATTGCTGTTAGCCCTATTGGCCTTTACAGCGACACCGGGTGGGTAGGGAAGAGGGTACTCTGTCCCAGAAGAAAAGCAAGCACTACCTGGCTGCTTGAGAGGAGTCGACGACTGTAAGGGCGCCCCCTGCGGGGCTCGAACCTCGGCTTACAATCGACGAGCGGGCTGTGAAAAATTATTTCTTAAATGAATAACCATGTAATTCAAGCGGGCAAAGCCGCGAGCAGGCCGCTAGTTCCAAATATATCTTAAACGCTGACGCCTAATTCAATCTTCTGCTGTCCACACCCCGTCATACGTCAGGAGTAATGTCTGACTTTTTT
The DNA here is from genome assembly GCA_013421005.1 of Heliconius erato x Heliconius himera. NCBI lineage: Eukaryota > Metazoa > Arthropoda > Insecta > Lepidoptera > Nymphalidae > Heliconius > Heliconius erato x Heliconius himera. The sequence goes on from JAATLQ010034673.1 coordinate 69,785, forward strand.
GCAGTCGCCGGAGTCAGGCCATGGAATGAATTACCCGAGCTCATAAGAAGAGCTCCCTCTCGTGATGTATACAAGCGCCGAATAACTCTTTCCATTAAAAAATAGCATAAATATACAATATTCATCTATTTAATTTATTATGTAATTATTTGTACACATTGTTATATATGGTTTACATTTTTTTTTATTTTTTTATTTTTTAAAATTATAAATGACGCTGTAATTCCCGCACACAGCAGGGTAGGCAGAGGGAACCTAGTGTTAAGATGCTCCGTGTGCCACTTCTGGAGACATTGTATGTTGAGTGGCGGAATTCATTTCATTTCATTTACATGAGTAGAAATCGAACTCACAACACAATGTGTGGCGCTTACGGTCACACGCGTGTATTTATTTAATAAAGAACTTAAATTTATAATATCTAAATCTTTAGACACTTGTAAATTACTTTAGCAAATGAATGAATGAATCATTATTCTCCTAGATGCACCTGTATACGAATTGAAAATAAAATTAAAAAAATGCAATTGAATTTTCTACCGGCGAAGTGGCTCGAGCTTAGCTAAAGAGATTAATGCTAAGAGATAGGCCGAACGCCTCTCTAATATCATTGATATTAAAGTTCTACGGCTTAGACGTTTCTCACTTTGAAATATTATCGGATAAAGCTTAGATGGTATTAAGATAGTATTTATGAAACTCGTTTTGTTTGTTGCTGGGATAAAAAAAATAAAATACTCTTTATTGTACAATAGACCCACACAACACATATACATGTATTAATATTTAGAACAGTATAATAGGTTGCCTTATCGCTAAGAGAGCGATCTCTTGTGGATGTCTTTGTGGAGGAGAGAATATATTGTCTGAGAAGTCAAGAGGTGTTCAAAGTTTATATTGCACACACACACACACGCACACGTGCACACATACACACACACACACATATATATATATATATATATATATATATATATATATATATATATATAAATACATATAGTCATGCATAGATATATAAATATATAAATGTATAAATTTATAAATACTAACCTAAAAATATATTATATTTTATGAATCTATGTGTATAAGCATATAGATTCATAAAATATATTTTTTTGTTAGAAGAAAACCAAATCACAACTCAGTGCGTTAAAAATATATAATTGTAAAAGTTCGACTTAGATTCCTTGAAATTAAAAATTACTCGTGAATAAAATATGTCAAGCCTGAAAGAGTTAAAATCTCTAAAGTAAAAAGACCAGTTAAGTGCGAGGTCGATCACTCACCAAGGGTTCCGTACTAATTTCATGACTTATTTGATTATCTGTGCCTTAACTTCTACTTATCTTTTTGCTAAATGTCATAGCTCTATGCCTACGGAAAGTATCGTATAGGTTTTGATTACGCAGCGAATTTCAATCAATATACGGCAAAAAAACAAAGTCTATTTTTTGCCCTAAGGGACTATGGATCTGGATATTTCATATATCTTTTTGATATTCCAGGCAATGCTAAGGAAAATTTGCTTAACAGTGATATATACAGACCTATAACTAAGTGATCCTCTAATGGCACCGTTGTTCTTTTCTTTTGAGGTACGGAACCCTAAAAACATAGTTATTACTAAAATATTATAGCAGTAGCTACATATTATATCTATATAGTATATAATTAGTAAAATGTTATTCTTAGTAATGGAATTAATAAATTAAAATTAAATAAAACTTTAAAGAAGCATAAACCATTCTGAAAATTAGAAGCAGCGTAATGTATTCAAAACTCGTTGGCGAAAATTTTCATTCTGATCGATACTTGTGTAAACTTTCTTAAAACGAAGTGGACCTATGAATATTTACAAGGTGAGGATGTCGGAACTCTCTTATACAAGTAGCTTTATTTAAATATGTAAGGTTCGTGAACGTGGACGACTTAAATAAATGTTGAAATGTTTCTACCTCTAAAGATAATTAGTATTTGATGATGCACACGAAAAGGATACAGTGTATATTATAACTAGCGACCCACTCGCGGCTTCGCCCGCTTGAACTACTGAATTATTTACTTAATATATTGAATTACGCCGCAATAGCTATGCCTCTGCATTTTAAATCTATAACATCTTCGAAAATATTAATTTAAATTACATACTGTAAAAGGCCATATTCATCTATATTAAATTAGCAATGGATTTCATTGGATAAGGATTAATGCTGTATTACTTAAAATTGCTTCAAAAATTAGTTATTATTTCTCGTAAAAAGTAACGGGGATCTTAAAGATCGGAGGATGCATTTTATACAGGAAAAAAGTGTCGTGCAAAAGTTAGTTGTCTAAAGAAATTTTATTTTTATATTTTCAAATGCTTTATCTATTACAAAACGTCACCAATATCTATTTATATTTTTAAAAGCTTTCCAATTAAGTAATAATAGCAAGTTGTATGATGAATGCACATTATTTGATGGGTCAAATCAAATCAACGATTTAATTACATACTTCCAATGTAGGTGTAATTTAGTCGTTTCGAGGCACTTTAATGACGTGGTCATTAAATGATATGGGTTCGGGACATGTATGGTCTCTGGTATTCATTTATTAACCATACTGATTCGCTATAATATCGATTCAATATTAGTTACGCTGAACTATAAGAAATTTTAATATTAAATATATGTATTTATTGCTATTAGTCGTTTTGTAAATTTAAATTTACATAAATTATTGTATGTATATGGTATCTTTAAAAATCTATTCTACAATAAATATATAAAGATTTGTATTTTAGCCTAACACTATACAGTGTTTTCCGACATTCCGACCAAGTTTCGAAACGATGCTTGTTGAGTGGCGGAACTACTGTTCTTTTAGGTCTTGATCCAAATATTTCGAATGATGGCAACCTCTGCTTGCGGCAGTTATTTTCCATGCAACCATGTGTTATAGTATTAAGAAAAAAAAAATAATTTAAATTATCAACATAAAGCGACCTGTTTAAACAACCCTGGACTTGCGGCAGACTGAGAGGTGGCAATCATTGTTTTTCCAATTTCTTATGCGTTTTTCTTACAAATGGCGTTGGATTCACATAAAAAACATATGAGTGCAATTTTTCAACAATGTGTTTTGCATTATCATAAATTTAATTAAAGGTGATTGCGGCACGATTCTTCTAGGCAACTCTGGTGTATTATCGTGTATCATTCTTAAAAATAAGTTAAAAAAACAAATACCTGCAGATTTATGTACTGGAATCTTAGGCCATTGCCAGAGCGACAAAATGAAAATTATACCCCTCCGCGTGGGGATCGAACTCACAACTTACAGCTAGAAGATGCTTAACCTATATTTTTGTTCAACAAAATTTATCAACTTAAGTATCCAATGAACAACGCAACTTATTGATATACTTACTACCATTGGAAATATCTAGCAAATAGAATCGCGTATTATACTTATGTAAATGGGAAAATTTAAAAAAAAAAAATTGCTACCTCATTTAACATAATATTTTTTATTTAAAGTAATACAGAATAACGTTCTTTTGATGCTTATTTGTTGTAAAGTATGTTGCTTTTAATTTATTTTTAGCTTCACGCTGTATCTCGCAATAGCAGGGCAACAAGAGGAAACCTGGGAACCAAGTGTTAAGCACTACCTGTCGTGTTAACAGACGCATGCTTTTCTTCTTGCGCCACGACTGGCCACTGAATTATATAAAATTATATAAAAATAAAATCCGAAAAAACTTTTATATATTATTAAAAATATATAATAGTCAAATATAACTTTCATAGCTTATAGTTTAGTACTAACGATTAGAACCACTAAGTAAAACAAATAGGGCGACAAGTTTAATTAAATGCTAACAGCTGAGCTAAGCTAAGTTCTGAATAAATACTGTTTTGAAGTAAGGCACATACTTTATTACGACTGATTTATGGGAAGATTATTAAAATTACGAATGTAATTATATTTCCGTGGTGAAGTTAGAAAGAAGTAGGCTGTAGGTTCGAATCCCACCCTGATTTTTAACCATAATAATTATTGTTAGAGACGCATGACATTAGATTTCGAAAAGACAAATGGGTTCCCTATTCCAAAGACTGGTCCCTGGGTCCCTAGGTCCAATCCCTTTTTTTGGAAATATCTCTATCTAAGTAAAACTATTTAGTATTTAAATCTAAACATTTAAAATGTATACGAATAAGTTTCCTTTAACGAACTTATTTATAATATAAATTGGAATAAAATATAATAGACTCTAATAGTTAGTATAAATATTAGACCTCAGGGCTTTGTACCTTTTATTTAAATACCTACTCTTATTACCTTCCCCTATTCGTGTGTATTCATGCGGTTGAAGTAACATACGAACAACAACAAAAGGCTTAGTGCGACGACCCATCACCTAAGCTGATGAATTAGAGCCCGTTTATACTATGACGAAATGCCTTATGTTATAACTTTAGGATTGTTATATTATAAGTTGCATGCATAATATTAATAGCAGTAAATTTAAAAGCTTCATTAAATTAGCTTCACGCTATATCCCGCACACAGCAGGGTAGGCAGAGGGAACCTAGTGTTAAGACACTCCGTTCCCCGCTTTCTGCCGAATTCTGGAGGCATTGCGTGCTGAGTGGCAGAACTCAGAGCCGTGCTTAGCCTCGACACCAGAGCCAGAGAAAATGGTAATGTAAATTTAAGTAAATATTTCATTTCCTCGAGTGGGGATCGAATCCACAACCAGTTCGTTTTACAGTCACACTTCGTGCCGCTGCGCCACGACTGGCCTCTATGATATCTTGAGATTGTCATATTATAAGTTGCATGTATAAATAACATTAATAGTATTAAATTTAAAAGAATGTAGAAAAAATTAAACTTCTGTAATTTTTCATACGAATATAGAAATAGAAATATATGATAGAAATTGTTATTAACTCACAAAATATATTTTTTATAATGATTCAACAATTCATTTAAATGATAACAATTTCAATTTAAATGAGGCCGGTCGTGGCGCAGCGGCACGAGGTGTGACTGCAAAATCGACTGGTTGTGGGTTCGATTCCCACTCGAGGACATGAAATATTTACTTAAATTTATATTTCCATTTCTTCGCTCTGGTGTCGAGGTTAAGCGCGGCGTTGAGTTCTGCCACTCAACACGCAATGCCTCCAGAATTCGGCAGAAAGTGGGGAACGGAGTGTCTTAACACTAGGTTCCCTCTGCCTACCCTGCTGTGTGCGGGATACAGCGTGAAGCTAATTTAATTTAATTTTTTTTTATAATGATTCAACCATTGTTTATTAATTCTTACCATTTTTACAATTGAAATTCTTACCCTGTTATGATATATTTAAAACTCAGGTCGCTCATTCTTTTATTTTTATAAAATCAGCTCTCCAGGGATTATTAAATACCGTAACAAAATCAATGTTCTAAGATTTTTTGTTAATATTATTAAAAAATCTATTTTAAGATAATTCAAAAATATAATATTCATATTATAAACGGACTTCATTTTCGTCAAGTTTTAACTAGATCTACGGGTCATTACAACTTGCAGCCTCAAAGGAAATTCGAACAAAGTTTACACGGTTTGTCCGTGTACTAAAGTATAATTAACTGTGGGCTCGAAGGGTTAATCTATTTAAAGAGTTTATTTCTCGAAAAAATTGTTGCCATGGATTACAAAAACTGTATACAAATAATATTAAATTAAAATTATAAAAATTGGTTCAATTGGCCTAGCCTTTTATATGCGGGATACAGCGTGAAGTTGTTTTTTTTTAATTGATTTTTTTATTACAGCAATGATTGACAATTAAATTGTACTTAACATGTATATATTATGTATTTAAATACCGCATCTTGGAAGTTATGCCAATCATGTGGTCTTATATATGTATATACACACGAGAATGCAATATGCGTCTAATTATATAAGCTGCGGCATTAGGTCTCGATATCAAACCAACAAATAACAGAGTTTCAGTAGGTTTCTCGTTTCCTTCTGCCTTTACTGCACAACAAAACTAGCATTTGATATAGGTACTTATGTTTTTATACCCACCGGAGTGGATGTACCAGCCCGAAATAGACATTTTTCTAAAAAGATATGATTTTACAACCACCATCACGAAAATGTCACAAAATATTACATTTTATATCACTTTTAGGAAAAGATTAGATTTACTCGTATATGTTTTACACATCACATATGGTATATACGGGTGTCGCGTCCAGATGTCCCTTAGGGGAATATAAGTATTTATAATACAATTGTTTTCTTAATCTGGCAAGAGAAATGGTATTGTTAAAATCTATTTTTCTTTAAGGTCATGTATACTCAATTTTAAAATATAATTATGGTACAAAAGGATACTATGAAGATCAGAAAGAAATATAAATATTCTAGAACAAACAGACAGTAACAGTTCAAACAGACTAAACATTCGAGAGGAATAAAATTAATTTCTTAGTGACTAAACAACAAAGGCATTTTCCACTTCGTGAAAGCTCTTTAACGTGTTATTATGCCATATATTATTATATATTTTTTCTTTTTGTTTTTGTAGAGTAATTAAAATATGTAAAAAATAAAAAGTAATGAACCTGATTAAAGGCGATGGTTTGGAGTGAAATTTTATGTTTATAAAATATTTTCTTTTTACTGGTATTAATTATGACACCTGTAGTAGATATAAATACTGTTATTATTCTTTTTTTTTTAGCTTCACGCTGTATCCCGCTCACAGCAGGGTAGGCAGAGGGAACTTAGTGTGAAGACACTCCGTTCCCCACTTTCCGCCAATTTCTGGAGGTATTGCATGTTGAGTGGCGGAACTCAACGCCGCGCTTTCCCCTCGACACCAGAGCGAAGAAAATTTAAATGTAAATAAATATTTCATTTCCTCGAGTGGGGCTCGAACCCACAACCAGTCGATTTACAGGCACACTTTGTGCCCCTGCGCCACGACTGACCTTACTATTCTTTTTTTTTAATTTCCACATTCTTTCTTTTAATTCTTCATATTTTGTGAAAAAATGTTTTGTAAATTATGAGAATCTATGAATGTGATGTCCGGTCTATTGTATGGTACAGTTTTATCAGTCAATATGGCTCTGTCAAATATAACCTATAAAGTTAGTTTTCCAGTTTAGACTCTGGGGTATATTTGTAATATGCTATACCATATCCAGAACTAAGTTTATATTTTTTTGCTAATTATATGTGCAACTTGATCGTGGCGTGTTTTTAATTAAACTGAGTGACCGGTTGTCTGTGTAAGTTTACTATGTTTATTAACCCCCTGTCGCCATCAATTCGTTGTAATGTCATAATCTATACACACTATCTTGGGTGATGTTTACGATTTTTAGTCAAAGTTGAAGAAATTTTTTTAATTTGGTCTTGTTCCAAGATATGATAGGATATGATAGGGAAAGGAAGAACGAACTATAAAGGACTTAATGCGTCGCTTTGAAATATACCGCGTTTGATTTTAATTGGAAAAGTATCTATCGAGTTATTTAAGTTTGTATATTTTAATTTTGTTGTCCATTGGTTTATGGGATTTTTTAGAAAATGTTGTGTGTTTTTTATCCATATTTATCTAACACTTGTAATGACCAAGAATGTGGAATTGAATCGTAAGCTTTCCTGAAGTCGATATACATATTAAAAATTATATCTTTTCTTTTGTTGGGCTTGTTTTAATATTACAGAATCTACTATTAATTGCTCTTTATAGCCGTGATTTAATTTTTGCAACCTTTTTGTTCTTCTGCAAGGATCATAATATTTATTAATTATTTCTGTAAAGCAAGATGTAACTATTTTATGTATTGATTGCAAAGAAGTGATGGATCTGTACTTTCAGGGTTCATTAAGACTATTTGAATTCGGGATCATGTATGTGATTTCAACTGTAATATATTCATATTCAGGCAATCAGGGATTTTAAATGAAGTGATTAATATACTTAAGAAGAGGTTTATGTATATATGTAAATTTCTTGTACCAAAAATTTTGGGTTAAATTCAGGTTCAGGTACCTTCCAATTACTTAATTTTTTTATTGTTAAGTGCAACATATCTAGATATATTTTATCAAATTGCATTTCTGTTTTAATCTAATTTTGCATTTGTGCATTTATTATTTTAATTATTATTAAGAAGTAAACAAACAACAATGCAGCAACTTGTTAATTTTGACTTTTTGTTCCGCAGTATTTGGAGAATGCGTAGAGATAAAAAATATGCATTTTTTAAAAAGTAATACGTTTTAAAAATGGATGTAGTGGATGGTAGCGTATGTTTAATTCATCTTCTTAGTCGAGATCACGCGCGGACCTCAAACATATATTATATTAAAGTCCTTTGTTGAAAAGAATTTAAGTAGGTGTAGCTTTAATGATTATAATGTTTTAAGTCATTATAATTTGATCTTTTTTGTTTACCAAGTTTTGAATTTTGGTATGAAAATGAAGACTAAACTCCATTATTACTGCAAATAATATTGTAGTCACATAGTATTTTATTTAAAAAGCAAAGGAAGGATTAAGGCTAATTATGGCACAAGCTAAATGTTGGCACAATCGTGCTATTATAAACGCGATACGATAGTTTGTGGGTTCAGTTCACACTCGAGTAAATAAAATATTTAATATTTTCATTTTCTCACTCTTATAACGAGACACAATTCCTCCAGAATTCGGCGGAAAGTCTTAAAAGAAACGAAGTGTCTTAACACTAGGTTCCCATATTTCTCTGCCTACCCTGCTATGTGCGGGATACAGCGTGAAGCTATAAAAGGAATAAATTGACGTTGAGGAAAACAAAACATTACATTTCTTATTAAAATGCAATTTAAATAAATATGCAATATTTCATTAACTACATAGCTATTTACTTTGATTTGTATATAAATTTAATATTAAACAAAACTAACTATCGAATTATAGTGTCAAGGCGTGTCTCCATTACGGACTTTGTGCCAGAGAAATGACTTCATCTCCCGCAACGCCAAACAGACGCCACCGCGACGCCTTGAAGTCTGTGAACAATATACGTAATATTACTATACAAGCAACTTCCAACACTATTCCAATATACGTAGCCCTATAATCCTATGAAACACCCCATATACATATATATAGTTCAGTTGTAGACGCGACTTTATATCGTAAATACAAACTCATATTCGCAATAACCATTTTATCTTGACTTACCTTTGACTGACGTTACTTTTATTTAGGAGGTCTCCGTTAATAGCCACCTTTAATCTCAGATACAGGGCGAATGGACTCAAGGCTGTATACTAGAAATTTAACCCAATTATGTCGAGATTAATATCACAACAAGACCTCGTTCGGAGTTAACTTGGTCTACTTTGTGCTATTAATTATTATTGACTGATGTTTCGATAGATAAATAAGAATATCATAAACTATATATTTTTAATAAGTTTCTATAAAAATTGAAATGTTTTTACTACATTAAAAATCTTTTTTATTCTCTGTTTTTTTCTTTCTTTAATGTAATTTGGTAGTCTGTGTTGTTTTGTTTTTCAGCTCCACACAGTATGTCGCATGTAGCAGGGTAGACAGAGGGAGCCTAGTGTTAAGATACTTCGCTCACCACTACCCGCCGAATTCTGACACCAGAGCGAAGAAATTAAAATATAAATATTTTATTGCCTCAAGCCCTTAGTCGACTTGAATTTCAAATTGAACCCACGACCTATTGCGTTTACAGTCACACGCTTGGGTGTTATTTAATCCCTTTATTAAAAATATAGTTTATAAAGGACGAGAGTGCTGTAAAAATAATCCATATTATTAAGAACAAATGACGATGAAGTTATTTATGAAGGATGGTTTTACAAGGCCAGTCGTGGCGCAGCGGCATGAAGTGTGACTGTAAAACCGACTGGTTGTGGGTTCGATCCCCACTCGAGGAGATGAAATATTTACTTACATTTATATTTTCATGTCTTCGCTCTGGTGTCGAGATTAAGCGCGGCGTTGAGTTCTGCCACTCAACACGCAATGCCTCCAGAATTCAGCAGAAAGTGGGGAACGGACTGTCTTAACACTAGGTTCCCTCTGATTACCCTGCTGTATGCGGGATACAGCGTGAAGCTGGTTTTATGTAAAAAAATCTTTTGACCAGAATTTTTTCAATATATTTGCGGTCCGTAATAAAATGGAAGGCGAGTTCGTGACAGCATCAATGTTTTTATCATGAATGTGGCTTTTGGTTTTTTGTTTCAATGCGTGCTATTTTTAAAATATTTTCCGTTGCAATATTTGTTATTGGCTTTTAAATATAACCTTATCCATAAATTAGTGGTAGTAGTGGAATGGAAATATTAATAACTTGTGGCCCAGGGGCACAAAGTGTGATTATATAATCGACTGGTTGTGGGTTCGATCCCCGCTCGAGGAAATTAAATATTTATTTACATTTATAAACCACCGCCACTCCAAACGCAATGCCTCCAGACCTCGGCGGAAAGTGGGGAACGGAGTAGCTTAATACTAGGTTCCCTCTGCCTATCCTGCTGTGTGCGGGATACAGCGTGAAGCTGATTTAATTTTTAATAATTCATTCCTTTGGGTGAGGATCGAACCCACAACCATTGCGTTACAGTCACACACGTGTGCCACTGGGCTACGACGGCATCAAACTTATAACTTTTACATAGTTTTGATAAAAAATAAACTTACTGTAAGCACTTATAAATATAACTATTGCCCCGAAAATGAACCCATATTCTTCATGTTCATATATGTAGTAGATGGTGTCTTGTCTGAAATATTTCTGTGGTGTTGAGGCAAAGCACGGCGTTGAGTTCTGCCACTCAACACGCAATGTCTCCCGAATTCGGCAGAAAGTGGGGAACGGAGTTTTTTAACATTAGTTTCCCTCTGTCTACCCTGCTATGTGCGGGATACAGCGTGAGCGGACATTTTTTTTTAGTGTCTTGCACATTTTATTTGCAATATATTTTTTATAGGACATAAATTTTGTAAATTATATAATATAAATGTATAAATGGTTTTGTTTGGAAAAAAATCCACACATATTAAAGAATTTATAGGAATATAAGCCTTCCTTAGCAGTCGGAAAAAAGCAGAAGCGTCCGTCGCTTGGCGCGTCGTATTGGCGCCAATTTGTCCTCAGATTTTTTTTCCTTCCAATGTTTATATGTGAAGCGGTGTCTGCATGCAAATATATAAGAAAAAATGTGTGTATTTAATAACGTAATAGAACCAAAAACCATTATTTTTATTTTTTTGTCTGTGTCACACACGGTTATCTTAGAAACGGCTTTACGAATTTAATTACAGTTTACATTATTGCATTTGGGCAACCTGCCATAAGGTCAGCATTTAGCGTTTGTTTCATTTCAATTTTTTTTTTTTTTTTTTTAGCTTCACGCTGTATCCCGCACACAGCAGGGTAGGCAGAGGGAATCTAGTGTTAAGACAATCCGTTCCCCACTTTCTGCCGAATTCTGGAGGCATTGCGTGTTGAGTGGCAGAACTCAACGCCGCGCTTAACCTCGACACCAGAGCGAAGAAATGGAAATATAAATTTTAAGTAAATATTTCATCTCCTCGAGTGGGGATCGAACCCACAACCAGTCGGTTTTGCAGTCACCTCGTGCCGCTGCGCCAGGACCGGCCTCATTTCAATTGGTTTATAAATAAAAAAAGTTATACCATTTTAAAGAATATTGATCGACAAAATTGCTATAAATTACTGTTTTATTGAATTAGCTTGAAATAATGGTTCTTTTTGTGATCAACTAATGTAATTTAAGTAGGTATACTTTGCATTCAGACAGACACAATACATCCATAAATTTCAATTATTTCAATTTTTACTTAAAAAAAACATTTCCAAATATGTGCATATATACGTGTTCAAACTTTCCAATTGAGACTTAATTTTTTTATTGCTGGACTATTTTAACCAAATTTTCTAAATATTTTAACAAATGACAGAAAATATCTTTTACGACTAGGGTTGCTAAATGCAAAATTTCTTAATACTAGTAGAGACAAACTATTTGTAAATCAAAATTAAATGAGTTTCACTGTATCCCGCACACAGCAGGGTAGGTAAAGGGAACCTATTGTAAAGACTCTCCGTTCCCCACTTTCTGCCGAATTCTGGAGGCATTGCGTGTTGTGTGGTAGAACTCGACACCAGAGCGAAGAAATGGAAATATAAATTTAAGTAAATATTTCATCTCCGCGAATGGGGATCGAACCCACAACCAGTCGGTCTTACAGTCACACTCTGTGCCCCTGCGCCACGACCTCGTCAAGATAAGAAAGCTGGAAGTGTGTGTTTCTATATTAGACAAGGCATACATTTTCACACTCGTCCTAATCTGGCTTCAATATCTGAACAATTTTGGCTAGAAGCTCGATTGTCTGGAGTCGCTTAAGCCATTGAGACTGCATACAGACCCGAAAATTATCAAATCAAGCTAAAAAAAATACATTTGTTATATGTATGTAAAGTTTCAAGTAACGTACTTAAACGATATAATTAAGATGTATTTTATAGCTTTAGAAAAATCTTAAATATTAAAGGCCATTTGAGGCCAGTCATGGCGCAAGGGCGCAAGCTTGTGTCTGTAAATGTGACAGGTTGTGGGTTCCATACCCATTTGAGGAAATGAAATATTAAATATTTTAATTTTTCGCTCTGGTAACGAAACAAAGCGTGACGTTGAGTTCCTCCATTTAAGGCAAGGTCTCCAGAATTCGGCGAAAAACGGGAAACAGAAGTGTCTTAATGGAAACGGAGTGTCTTAACACTACGTTCTCAGATGCCATCTGCCTACGTTGTTATGTGAACGATAAAAAAAATCTTAGCCACTCACTATTTTGGTGGAACCCAATACCCGTGCATTATTGAATGAAATCGATGTTACAAAATATTTTCCTCTATGTACGAATTGAATTCTTATATGTTTTGATTTAATTCAAGTAACATTGTAATAATATTAATTTAATCAATCTATGTTTGTAATTGTAGAGACCGTCGTGGCTCAGTGGCATAAACAGAGGCCTGTAAATACGATTGACTGTAAATATAATTGTGAGTTCGATTCGCACTCGGGGACATGAATTATTGCTCGTGCTGAAAGTGGAGAACGGAGTGTCTTTGCCTATCCTGTGGGATTCAGTATACAGCTGTCGAAGAATATTACAAAACCAGTCAAGTACGAGTAGGACTCGCTCACCAGGCGTTCCGTACAAATTTTAAGATTGTAGTAGGTCAAAGAAAAGCACAACTATTAAAAGTTGACAATTTAACTTTGCACATGTACCTACTCATTTTATATGAAATGCATTACAATTAAAAAATCAGCTTCACGCATACAGCAGGGTAGGCAGAGGGAACTTAGTGTTAAGACACTCCGTTCTCCACTTTCTGCCGAATTCTGGAGGCATTGCGTGGCAGAACTCAACCTCTCGCTTAACCTCGACACCAGAGCGAAGAAATGGAAATATAGATTTAAGTAAATATTTCATCTCCTCAAGTGGGACTCGAACCCACAACCAGTCGGTTTTACAGTCACACTTTGTGGCGCAGCGGCACGAAGTGTGATTGTAAAACCGACTGGTACTTAATAATTTTAATGTAGGTTTTGATTATGCCGCGAATTTGCATAATTGCTGGTATATCTTGATTGAGTTGACTTTCTTTCTTCTCGTTGTGTTCTTTCTGTGCTTCAAGGGACCGTAGAACTGAATATCGGATATTAATTGAAGCGTGATACATCCATAAGATTGGTATCTTATGTGATCTCGAAATAAATGGTCTGGACAGACGGACAATAAAGTGATCCTAAAAAGTGATTTTCCTTTTTACTTATGAGATACGGAACCCTAAAAACATAGTAAAATATCTTATGCCCAATAAAAAGATATGCTTACTTAGTATGCAATATCGTTACTACTTACTTGAACTCGTTCGTACAAGTGGATTAAGCTTCGCGTGCAGAATTGCAATGACTGGATATCTAGTTGAAAGGTAACGATTCCCTTAAGAATTTTCAGTGCATCCACTTCTTTCCATTTAATGCAGTAAATGGAATGATGTGGAATGATTAATTAATAAATAATCAAAGTAGTAATCAGATTCACGCTGGAAAGGTAATCTAGTGTTAAGATACGTTCTCCACTTTCTCGGAATTATTTTTTGTAGTTGAATGGCGGAACTTAACGCCGGGTTCTTGCTTTGGTGCCAGAGCGAAAAAATGTTTTTTTTTCTAAATAATAATTAATTTATGTGAGGATCGAATCCACAACCGTCGCGTTGCAGGCACACCCTTTTGCCCAATAATTTAATAATTAAATATTCAAAGATAGCATCCATTTCTAATTTCAAGTAACGGTTTTTCTCACTTACAGCCAAGTAGACAGAGAGTAGCTGGAGTTTAATATATTTTCGTTCGCTAATACTATTATATTAAAAAACAACAATGTTAAAAAAATATTTCATCACATTTTAATATTTTATAAAAAGGTTCTTTTTGTGATATCAAAGTTAAACACTAGTCACTTATTAAAAAATAAAAGAAACTCATGATCTGTTGTGAGATAATTTTAAAATTTATTATATAAAAATTACATTAAAATTATATTTATATTATTAATTAAAAATTACATTAAAATTTCTTACACTTTAGTCGGATTTTTACCGCGAGCGGAGCGGGCCCATTAAGAACTACGTTGAACTCGCAAGAGTAAACTGTATACTTGTATTACCACCAATAAGGGAAAAAGTCGCTTATTTCTAAGGCGTGAAGTAATCTATATATATAAAAGGACTTGTGCTGACTGACTGAGGTAAGACGCACGCAGAGCCGTAACCGCTGATGGTAGATACGTGAAATTTGGGCAGATGTTTATTTTCATATTCTGGACATCCACTAAGAAGGGAATTTGAAAAATTTTAACCCTAAAGGGATGAAATAGGGGTTGAAAGTTTGTATGGAAAAAAAATTTAATCTGTACCGATTTTTATAAAATTTGAAATTCAGACTCTTAAAAATATTTTATTGAACACGTGTTTCATGGTTTTTAAGAATTCACCCCCTAAGGGTTCAAATAAGGGGTTGAAAGTTTATATGGAAAAAAATTTAAATTGCCACCGATTTGTATAAAAATTTAAATTCAGACTGTTAAAAATATTTTATTGAACACGTGTTTCGTGGTTTTTTTTAGAATTCACTCCTAATAAGCGGGCGAAGCCGCGCGCGCCCTCTAGTCTATATATATAAAAGGACTTGTGCTGACTGACTGAGGTAAGACGCACGCAGAGCCGTAACCCCTGATGGTAGAAACGTGAAATTTGGGCAGATGTTTATTTTCATATTCTGGACATCCACTAAGAAAGGATTTTGAAAAATTTTAACCCTAAAGGGATGAAATAGGGGTTGAATGTTTGTATGGAAAAAAAAAATAATCTGTACCGATTTTTATAAAATTTAAAATTCAGACTCTTAAAAATATTTCATTGAACACGTGTTTCATGGTTTTTAAGAATTCACCCCCTAAGGGTTCAAATAAGGGGTTGAAAGTTTATATGGAAAAATCTTTAAATCGCCACCGATTTTTATAAAAAAATTAATTCAGACTGTTAAAAATATTTTATGGAACACGTATTTCGTGTTTTTTTTTAGAATTCACCCCTAAGGGTGCAAATAAGCGGGCGAAGCCGCGCGCGCCCACTAGTAATCTATATATATAAAAGGACCTGTGCTGACTGACTGAGGTAAGACGCACGCAGAGCCGTAACCGCTGATGGTAGAAACGTGAAATTGGGGCAGATGTTTATTTTCATATTCTGGACATCTACTAAGAAGGGATTTTGAAAAATTTTAACCCTAAAGGGATGAAATAGGGATTGAAAGTTTGTATGGAATTTTTTTTTAATCTGTACCGATTTTTATAAAATTTGAAATTCAGACTCTTAAAAATATTTCATTGAACACGTGTTTCATGGTTCTTAAGAATTCCCCCCCTAAGGGTTCAAATAAGGAATTGAAAGTTTATATGGAAAAATCTTTAAATTGCCACCGATTTTTATAAAAATTTAAAATCAGACTATTAAAAATATTTTATTGAACACGTGTTTCGTGGTTTTTTTAGAATTCACTCCTAATAAGCGAGCGAAGCCGCGCGCGTCCTCTAGTAAATTACAAAACTCTTTGTTGGCGGAAATGTAAACCTATTATAATATAATAGGTTTACATTTCCGCCAAAAGGTCTGTTTCGCTTACGCATTACCCGATTTTATTTCGTGATGAAAACAAGACTTTGATTAGGATTTAAATTAATAAATCAATTGTTCAAAATATTATTGACAGTTTATTCATTCGATATTACTTTGTGTCATACGTTGTCAGCGTAAGGTAAAAAACAGCTTCGATTTCTATTGGCAATGACATTCACATATAGAAAACTACGAACAAGACGAATACACAACAGTACATTGTTTACGTTATACCTGTCATTAACCCGTCCGCCCCGTATGTTTGGAATGCTGCCTGCATTGTTAACTGCAGACTAGAAATTTTAAAGATATAAGTTTTTTTTATCTATTATTATCTTAGTAATTTTGTATTAAAAATAGATTCCGTATATAGATTAATGAATATTTTTTATTTACCGTATACTTATTTACATTTATTTTACATGATATAATTATTTATACATTTCTATCAAAAGTATATTTCTATATATATTTATAAAGCAGTGTGTTTATATATTATAACATAATTCAACATTTCTATAACTTCAAAGAAGTCAGAACGAGACGATACCGACAATAGACGATCGATTAAATTACAGACAATTCAAATCGATTTGATAATAAAATAATTGCAAATTAATTCTATTGAAGCGAGATTACGGAGGCCGGTCGTGGCGCAGCGGCACGAGGTGTGACTGCAAAACCGACTGGTTGTGGGTTCGATCCCCACTCGAGGAGATGAAATATTTACTTAAATTTATATTTCCATTTCTTCGCTCTGGTGTCGAGGTTAAGCGCGGCGTTGAGTTCTGCCACTCAACACGCAATGCCTCCAGAATTCGGCAGAAAGTGGGGAACGGAGTGTCCTAACACTAGGTTCCCTCTGCCTACCCTGCTGTGTGCGGGATACAGCGTGAAGCTAATTTAATTTTTTTTTTTTTTAATTCTATTGAATCGGTCAACTGCACTTACTAAAACAAAGAGATACTAGGAAGTCGGTATACTTATACTACAATAACATACTACTACATTAAGGTATGAAAGAATATGTTTGTGTAGTATATTTAAAAAATATATCTTTAAGTTTAATTTTTCTCTATTATATCTTTCTCGTTTATTTATAGTTTATTTTAAATTTATGATTGCCTGTTCGAAGATTATTTTTTTGCATTTTAAACTAAGATAATAACAAATACACGTACGGAGTATATTGAGTATTATGTTTATATTTATATGAAATATATTAATATTACAAGAATATTATATTATTTAAATATAAACATAACACTATATTTAATACATTATATTTTTTGTTTTAGCTTCCCGTTGTATCCGCATGTAGCAGGATAGACAGAGGGAGCTTAGAGTTAAGAAAGAATTCTAGAGGCATTGCGTGTTGAGCGGTGGAACTCAATGCCGCATTTTCTCGATACCAGAGTAAATAAAAATATGAAATATTTAATTTTCTCGAGTAGGAATCGAGCCCACAACCTGCGTATTTATATACAAATTAATAAATAATAAACAAAATACAAAGTATTTTTTAACATTTTCAAACTGTTAATTCACACTGAGGGACGAAAAATATTTATTTAGAAATGGTATAAAAATTTTAATGGAGCGGGACTCGAACTTGCGCTTCCTGTTCCAAGTCGTAACAAGCGTATAAAAACTTAAAAACGTAGCTTAATGAGAACGTATGGTTTAGTGGTCAGAGCGCCTGGTCGGTATCCAGGAGGAAGAGAACATTTTAAAAATGTTAAAAAAGATTTAATAAACAGCAGCTCTTTCTTGCCAGACGATAATTCTTAGTAATTATCTTTGGGTAGCGGAAATTTGTAAAAATCTCCCTACAAAAATGCTAACAACATAAATAAGTTGTAACAAGCGCATAAAAATTTCGACGTATTTTGAAGATATAAATTTTAAGTTGACTGATTCGACACCTATACCCACCGAAAACCTATACCCACCGAAAACCTATACTCACCGAAAACCCGGGAAAAAAGCGATCTAACTTTTATATTTTATATATTACAAGTATATATACACTTATATCATTTGTCAAAGACAAAAGGCAGGAAATTTACTATAAGTATGAAATTTTCGAGTAACAAAAGGAGCTTTTGTGAACAAAGGAAGAACGTTATCTAATAGTGAAGCCGCTAAGACGACGTAATGGTTGGTTCTCCCAATCTTACTCTAGAGACTTCCGATATAGATTCTGAGTATATCGTACGCTTTGATTAATAATTTAGAATAAAGTTTTTGTTATTTATAAATTATAAATTTATAAATAACTGAAGATAGAATATACAGTCGCATATTTTTTGACTGTACTGTACTGGCAACTTAAATAAATTTGCGACTATCTGAAAACGTACTGACTTAAATTGAATAATTAATTTTGTTTGAGATATCTTAGTATATCTAGGAAAGCTATAAACTACATTAAATAACGATATGGTCAATCGAAGTGGAGTAACAATAAAAAATGCAATTGGTCTCTTTAAAAAGTATAAAGTCCATGATAGCTCATTAGCTATAGATATTTTCTAAAAATTACTTACAGCAACTCTTTTAATGTGAAAAATTAAAGAGATTTCCAGACCCAAGAAGTAATATTACATATCTAACTAAATATATTAGATATCATGTCCTTTTACAGTAGATCATACTAATCTCTTACTGGATATATTTTAAGCGAATATCTTAGAAGTTATCAGCTACCTAAAATGCAGTAAAAGATTAAAATATCTTGTAGTTTTATCACGGCCTACCCTGCTCCTCCCCTTACCTACGCCAATGCTGTCTATCAAGGCCATTTATCTCAAGATTATGTAGATATATCAAGCTGAAATATCAAATATCCAAATGTTTACAATACTAGGCCAGTCGTGGCGCAGGGATACAAGTGCGTCATTGTTCAAGCGACTGGTTAAGGGTTCAATCCTCACTTGAAGAAATGAATTATTTATTTAAATTTATATTTCCTCCCAACATACTATGCTTCCAGAATTCGGCGGAAAATGTGGAACGGAGTATCTTAACACTAGGTTCCCTCTGCCTACTCTCTTGTATGCGGGATACAGCGTAAAGCTGATTAATTTTTTTTTTTAAAGTCTTCAATAAATTACCAGAAAAAAAAACTTCTAAGTCAAAAATGCGAGCCTTTATGCTTCGTTTTTGTAATTTAATATTAATGAAGTGTATTTAAGTACAAATTAGGTTGGATTGTTTAGGTTAAGTTATATATCTATGCTGTCGTAAATTTAGTAAATCATAATTTAAATCTTTGGGGGCTTTTTATTGTCTTATTCTGTCATAATTAAGACCACTCAAGTAAATAATAAAAAAAAATTATAATTTATATTTTTGTTTCTTCTCTTCGTATCTGTTCGTATATCGAAGCGAAGTGTGGCGTTGAGTTCCATCACTCAAGACGCAATGTCTCCAGAATTTGGTAGAAAATTGCGAGCACTACCGTATGCGGGACACAGCGCGAAGGTGATTAATTTAATAGAAATTTAATTTTTTTCATATCTAGGTAGGCGGTAGGTACGCGGTCACTGCAAATATGGTTTTTTTTCCACATACATCTTGATCCCGCAGAAAACCGGGATATAAATTTGATTACATGTTGCTCTACAACCCATTTTATATTTAAGTGAAAATTCTATAAAAATGTGTTCAGCTGTTCTGAAGATCAGCATAGGTAATCAAAAGAACAGACAGACGCAATTTTTTTTAATATTGTCCTCACATCTATATACACTTGAAACATGGTTATTTTGAAGTCACAGATACTTTAATTTAATTTATATATATGTGTAGATAATTTAGCTGGGTCATTATAGTTTTTGATCATTTATTACAGTTCTTTATTTTTTCAAGGTAACCATAAGGATCATGTAAAAATGGATCATGGAAACATTGCTTACATTTCATAAAATATCTATAAAACAACATATAAATAATTCATTTTATTTCACTTCCTTTTTATTATTTTGTAAACTAATAAACTATTAGGTACAAGTTTATTTATAAAAGAGGCAGTTAAGTAGAAAATAGCTCGATTTTATGCCCATAAAGTTTCTCAACGACACTGGAAACTGCAGCAAACGTAACTGAATTGATAAACGGTAGAAACTTTATAATTGACTGCGTTTCTACAGTCAATTAAAATTTTAATTTTTTTAAATTGATACAGTATGTATAAAGTTTCGAATATAAAGAAATCTAAAGTCAACTAAACACTAAAGTAAAATACTCTTACAATATAACGAAAGATAAAATTAGCACAATTTTTTCCTGTGTTATGCGGAATATCTCGTTAAGACATCATATTATCAAACTTGCATATCACACACAAAACAATACAAAGTCTACTTATATACTTTTCAATAACTAATATACTTTATATTTATACTTTATACAAAAGATAGATATAGACAGATATTTTTACCTAATCAGTGACGGGTAGCATATGAAGCAATTAGTTAATGTCAGAGCAATAAACTACCTTTGTGCTTATATTATTCATACTAAGTGGATTACAAAAGGACGCTTCTAGCTACATTATATATTTATTATATGTGAAATAGTATCTGTAGTTTCGACACCAATCGTGGCAAAGTGTCACTGTAAACTGGACAGTTTGTGAGTTTGATTCCCACTCGAGAAAATGAATATTTAAACTTTCATTTCTTTGCTCTGGTACCAAGGCAAAAGCGCGTCGTTGAGTTTCGCCACTCAACACACAACGCCTCGAAAATTAGGCGGAAAGTGGGGAACAGAATGTCACATTAGGTTCCACCCTGGTAAATTCGGGATAAAGCGTGTATCTGAAAAAAAGTATTGAGTACTTTTCAGTATTAAAGATAGTTTTAAATATTATAATATATTATAGAATTTTGCAAAAAATATTGTTAACATTGAAATTGTAAGCTTTACTTAACAATGGTTGTATAATCGTTTCTGTAGTTTGTATGAAAGACCAAAAGCTTTACTCTGAACTTGTAAGTGTTAACTTTAAGCAATCATTTGGAAATATTTCTGTGTTACTTCTTTATTGTTAAAGTTGTGCTTTGTCCTATAAGCAAACGGCTTTTGAAAACAATTTTATTATTTCCCCCAATACAGACTGCAATTGACTTCGTAATAATAATAAAATGGAATATGTTGACATAAAAAATGTATTAACATTGAATCGATCTACTTAGAAAATTAAAGCTTATAAGAAACGATAACCTTTAGAGTTTTTAACTTCAAGCTATATTTATGAAGATCTAACATCTTTAAAACAATACACTTACTCTTAGAGTATCATAATTCATAAAAGATTAATCCTACTTGAACGATATATCATCTAAAAGGAGGAATAAATCACAGACAAGTTGTACCTTTGATTGATGACGGCGACTCCATCCAGCCTGACGCCGTCACTATTCCGTAAAGTATTTCTCGGTCGGAGGCTGTTTTATAACGTGTCTGGATGAAATATGAAATGTGTTGATAATAATAAATAATGGAGTGAAGCTGAAGAAAAAACGTATTAAGTGGTAAGAACATGACTTCAGAATAATATAAACCTATAGTAATATGTTATCTTTTATTATTATTCTTAAAACATTATATATTTTTTTTACCTGTAAAGTTTAACCTTTTACCTGTTTTTCACGCCATTTGTGTGTACAAATGGTTTGAAAAACATGGCTAACAATGCTTATTTAGAAAACGTTCAAACAACGTTCAAACTTTTTTACGTTTTCTAAATAAGTATTTTTCTTTCCTAAGTGTGGAATAATATTTTAAAAATGTTGAAAATGGCTAACAATGTACGTATTCAGTTTAAATGCAATAAATATATTTTTAATGAAATGAATGTAAAAATATATCAATATTTTGGGTAAAAGCAATCCAATCATGGTAAACACGATTCATTGGAAGCCAGTGTGTATTCCAGTCTTATAGTGTTAGACCATTTAGGATACGTTGACTCACGGTAAGAATGGGAAATCTATATGGGTGTCGAGTATTGTGTTCTCCCGGATTAAAATTTAAGCTTCCCAGACAACCACAACCATAAAATCCCAAAACTTTAAAATACGTTTTGGTTTTTCCTATCGAGTATTGTTAGAAAGTTAGGAAAAGAAGCAATATATAATGTATGTTTTACAATGGAGAAGACTGCAGATATAAGAGCTTGAACGTCACAGAATAGGAAATTACATTTATTTAAAGAGATAAGAAATTAAATAATATATTTTAGGTACTTAACACATATGTAATTTATTTATCTTAAATTAGTATTATAATTAAAACAAGTGCATATTTACAGCAAAAATAGTAGGACAAATACATACGAATGACTGTTGAAATATCAAACTTCGATACACCTGAACGCTATAATATATAATAATAATAATAATAATAATAATATAATACTTTATTGCACAAATAAGAAGAAGAATGAAATACAGTACATTATAACAACGAATAACAAGTGTGCAATGGCGGCCTTATCACTAAAAGCGATCTCTTACAGGCAACCAAAACATAAACGTAAGAATTAGATTTATAAAAGAAAGCAGAAAGGTGCAAAAAGTACTAAGAAATACATAAATCAATATATAGTGAATACAAAATTGTTTATATTGTTTATATATCTTTGTCTCAAATTTAAGTTGAGTTAGGTCTTGTAATACCAGGACTTTACAACAAATGTGCATAGAAAAAGAAGCTGGTGTTATATTTATAGTATTATTTTAATACAACACCAGCTTTCAATATAATAAGCTATCCTTTCAATGCAAGGCATTAGTCATTTATACCCTTATACAACCGGGTATACGGTGTTCGTTGTAACAAACACGTATACCCGGTAGTGATATTCCCGTACCGATATCCGTTTAGTTCCGGTTGTTCTATACGATTGAACCTCATCGTGTTCATTCGTGCGCTTCGTTTGGCATTTTAATAAAAATATTATATGAAACTTATTATATATGTTTTAATCATAAATGACTAGCTACGCACTAGCTTCACTGTAATGCTCTTTTCTGTCTATTACCATGGTTGTGGATTTAGAAATGACTCGTAAAAATGTTGTAATAAGATATCGACTTCTACTGGGGTCGGGCACAAGGCTGTCAATCGGAGGAATGAATTATTAATTAGTAATGCTTTCATTTCTTTTCTTTGGCAAAAAGGCAAAAGCTCGGCATTTAGTTTCACCACTCAACACGCAATACACGCAACACGAAACATTCGGCAAAAAGTGGGGAACTGAGTGTCTTAACACTAGGTTCCCTCTGCCTACCCTGCTGTGTGCGGGATACAGCGTGAAGCTGATTTAAATTTAATTTAATTATTATTTCATACATATATGACACATATATTTAGATACTAATAAGGATATTACAATAAGTTATGGTAATCGTTTAAAAAATAACAATTATAGTTCTACGAAGTTTTGTTCTATAAAGTCTTTGTTAAGCCAGCGCTTGTAGTATCGATTTGTTATAAAGAAGCCGTAGCCCTGGGGCGATCTGTTAGACTTTGTCCTCAAAGGACAGCAATGTTAATTTGTTGTCCATAATACTAACTAAATATATTGAACAAATTATTTGATAAAGAAAAGAATTTAATTTTATTATAGTAGCCCTTGTGAGTTTGTTTGTTTGACTGGATCAGAAAAAAATATATTTTGCCTAAATAACCGAACATGGAAAATGCGTAGTGCCTGTTAATGACTATCTACTATTAAAAAAAGCAGAAACAACTTTAAATATTTTTACAAATATTTTTTTCAGCTTCACAATGTATCACGTATATAGCAAGGTGGGTAGAGGAAGTCCTAGTCTCAAGGCACTTTGTTGTCCACTATCCTCTACCTTCTGGAGGCATTGTTGAGTGGCGGAATTCAACGTCGCGCTTTGTCTCGACACCAGAGGTAAAGGTAAATATTTCATTTCCGTGAGTAGGAATCGAACCAAAACACCTGTCGTGTTTACAATCATATGTGCCCCAGCGCCACAATTAGTCTTAATATAAATGTATATTTATTTAAATAAGAACTTCAATTCATAATATATATATCTTTAGAGACATTTAAATTACTTTTGCAAATCAAAATTAAATCTAATGGATAATTCTTCTAGATACACCTGTATGTGAATTGAAAATTGAAAATCAATATGCAATTGAATTTTCCACCGGTGAAGTGGCTCGAGTTTAGCTAAAGAGATTAATTCTAGGAGATAGACCGAACGCCTCTCTAATATCATTGATATTAAAGTTCTACGGCTTAGACGTTTCTCACTTTGAAATATTATCGGATGAAGCTTAGATTAAGCTACTATTTACGAAGTCTTTATTAAATTTCTTTTATTTATTAGTTGCTGCGAAAATATTTTTATCTTTAATAATATTTGTTTCGCTTTTTTTAACTTTACAAATAAATAAATTAAATTCCAAAAGAAAGAAATGCTCAGATTAACTTATTGATTAATTACAGGGGGAGAAATATTGATTGGTATTCGAGAAGATAGCAACGGTCCTCCAGTAGGAGGAAGATTACTTGAAAAGCGTGAATACACCACGGAGAGCATGGACTGCGTAAGAGGCTGGTGACAGTGAACGAAGATAAGAGCTTCTGTAGTAACCGTAGCGTTTGGCACTCTGTTCTCTCTGGCTACACCGTCAGGAATAAAGCGTGAAGCTAAAAAATGCTAATGGGAAGATAATAAAATAAATCAGCTTCAAGCTGTATCCCGTACACAGCAGGGTAGGCAAAGGGAATCTTGTGTTAAAACATTCCGTTCCTCACTTTCTGCCGAATTCTGGACGCATTGCGGGTTGAGTGGCAGAACTCAACGCCTCGCTTTGCCTCGACACCTGAGCGAAGAAATGGAAATATAAATTTAAATAAATATTTCATCTACTCGAGTGGAGATCGAACCCACAACCAATCGGTTTTACAGTCACACTTTGTGCCCCTGCGCCACTACTTGTCTCAAAGATAATAAAACGTTGAATTTTAATAAAACATTTACAATGGACACAGCAAAATTTACGTAATATTCCTGTACTTCGTTTCAAAGAAGAATCATAATATCATTACCATTAGGACTGGCACGTTCCGTAATGTTATGGCTCCAATAAAATTGAAATTTGAATATGACATTGTAATATTCAGGTTCGACTTAGGCTCGTTGAAAGTAAACATTACTTACGAGTAAAATATGTAAAGCTTAACGGAGTTAAAAAAGACTAGTCAAGTGCGAGGTCGACTTACCCACCAAGGGTTCCGTACTAATTTCATAACTTATTTGATTTTCTCAATTTCTTGCCAAATTTCAAAGTTCCAGATCAACTCAAAATATCATATAAGTCTTGATTACGCAGCAAATTTCAATCAATATGCGGCAAAACCTTATTTTTGGCCTCAAAGGGCCTGTATCTTTGATATATTTTTTGATATTCCAGGCAACCCTAAGGAAAATAAACTCAACCGACAGAGATACAAACAGACGTACAACTGTCATCATGTAACGATATCGTTGTTTTTTAATAACAGCCTTATAGGTAAATTATTATAGTAGTAACTACATAATATGTTTATAGTATCTAATTATTACAATGTAATCCCCAGTTCAAATTTAATTTATATAAATAAAATCAAACTTTAAAGAAGCATAAATCCTTCCGAAAATTTGAAGTACCGTAATGTATTCAAATTCTCATTGGCGAAAATTTTCGTTGGCGAACTCAGAGCCGCGTTTTCCAGGGGATTACTCAGCTTCACGCTGCATCCCGCACACAGCAGGGTAGGCAGAAGGAACCTAGTGTTAAGATACTTCGTTCTCCACTTCCTGCTGAATTCTGGAAGCATTGCGTGTTGAGTGGCAGAACTCAACGCTGCGCTTAGCCTCGACACCAGAGCGAGGAAATGGAAATATAAATTTACGAGTGGAGATAGAACCCCCAAACTATCAAGTTTACATCCTGAAGTTGTAATATAGTTTTATTATGCCTTTAGAAAAAACGAAGAACCTGTACAAATTTTATTATAATTTTTTTAAAATTTATTAAATGGATTATAAACTTAAATAACCAAGTAATCAGTAGTGTAATTTATTTATATACCTATCGTCATTTAAAAAACCACATCTAAAAGTATCATATTGTAAATAAAAGGCGAAAAATACTAAAAAAAGCACGTTCTTTTGATGATTGTTTTTCGAAAAGTATGTTTGTTTTTATTTTTACCTCCACGCTGTATACGATACATGGCAGGGTAGGCAAAGGAAACCTAGGAACCTAGTGTTAAGCACAACCGTGCGCGTTTACAGACATACGCTTGCTCCTGCGTAACGACTGGCCTCATTTAGTATGCTATTTATTTATTTATTTAATAGGAAGCCTAAAAGTGCATTCTATCTCTCGTACATAGCTGAGTATAGAACACTTTATTGTACACTATACACTGCACTTAAGGGCTAACTTAACATGTTATACATAGATTTGTTCCAAAACTTACATTATTCTATGAAAAATAAAGTAAAATAAAAAAAAACCGGTAAAGAAAATTGTGGAAAAATAAGAATAATATATTTAAATGTTAAGTAAAGTAATATTTTACTTAAATTACAAAATATATACATATTATATAACTACAAAAATTTTAGATTTTTTTTATTTAACTACATATAAAGTTATAACCTATAGTTTAAATAATAATACTTTATTAATAAAAAAAATCTTAGTTACATACAGTAAATATTAAAAGATAAAAACAAAATTTTAAAACAAATTGCATAAAATGTCAAAACTTACAAAATTCTAATAAAAAATAATTTACTTATTTGGAAAACGTATAGATTTTTGAACGTAGCGGGACTTGAACGCGCGCCATTCGGAAACCGATCAGGCGCTCTTACCACTAAGCCATACGTACTCATTAAGCTACGTTGAAATTTTTATACGCTTGTTACAACTTATTTATGTTGTTAAAAAAACAATAATTTACTGAGAATAAATAAAAAAAATATATATTAAATAGTTAAAAAAAATATTGTCTGAATGATATAAAAATAAAACCCGAGGACACTAATTTACGTTATTACAAATATATAATAGTAATAAACAACTTTGTGAGCTTACAGTTCAGCACTTACGATTAGAACCATTAAGTAAAACAAATAGAGTGACAAGTTTAATTAAAAGCTAACAGCTGAGCCAAGTTAGGTTCTGAATAAATACTGTTTTGAAGTAAGTAAATACTTTATTACGATTGGTTTATGGAAATACTATCTTATATCTAAGTTCTGAATATATTATAACAGAGATGATATAGTATTAAATGGGCAGATCCCGGCGGCAGTACAATGCCGGGTCAACCCGCGACAGGAGTGGAGCGAGCCCCGAGCATCCCGTCAGCTTACAAAAACCAGATTAATATACTGGTCCTGTGGTGCGGGAACTTTCAGATATTAAGCTGAAAAGAACAGATACTACACTTTGATCTAAGCCAATAGGTCGAGAAGCGATATCCGTTTTGGAGAAATTTTTGGTCGTGACTAAACTCTAGAACATCTTGCCGGCGCGATTCAGGATTCGCTTCAAAATGAACAACGCCATCTAGTGCCAGTTTGAGGTTTAACTTTTTTTTCATCATGCATATAACATCTGCCGTACCTAGTGAAGGCAGCACTTTCGAAGGGGGCCATTCTTTTGAAGGTTGAAGAACAAATCCTTAATTTCATTAGAAAAAAGTAGGCTGTAGGTTCGAATCTCACCCTGATTTCTAACGATAATAGTTATTAGATTCCCAAAAAACATATGGGTTCCGTATCCTAACATCGCCGGTATTTGAGTCCTGGGTTTCTAGGTCCAATTACGAAATTATTTTGAAAATACTTTTAAATAGAATTATTTAACAATTCAATAACACTCTAAATATCTAAAATATACATAGGTATTAGGTATATACGGGTGTATAATGTACGTAGGTATAATCAACGGGTCCATCTATAATATAATTAGATATAAAATGTAATAGACTATAACAGAATCGCACATATTAGTATAACTATTAAGCCTCTGAGTCCCATTATTACATGAAAGGTTTCATTTAAATACAAACTTTTAATATCTTCCCCTATTCGTGTGTACTCACGTGGGTCTATAAAATAATATAAAATAAATTATACGACAGTTTCTTTTTTTACAAATTTAATTGAAATTGTTATTAGCTTACATTTTTTTATTATAATTCAGTTTGCTTACTTACTTACTTAGCTTCGCGCTATAACGATAATGGGGTATTCAGAGAGAATTTCGCACCAAACGCTTCGGTCTCTATATACCTCTTTCGCCTAGTCCACTGTCATCATCCTCTTAATACATGCATTTCGGGGGGCTCTCATGCTTTTTACGTGACCTTCCTTTCAAAGGTCAACTGAGGTCTCCCCCTACCTCCTTTACTGCTCACTTTTCCATCATAAATCCATTTTCTCATTCTATTACCACCATTCCATTGTCGCTTGAAAAATTAATAATTAGATTATTAAAACTTAATAAGTGACAATGGATATCCATTGTGCACAGAGAAATTGGTCAGAAGAAATGCTTTAAACAAAAAAAAAATTGTTTAAATTATAACAACTATGCATGCATGCATGTTTTAGTCTATACCAGAGGTTCCTGACATTTTCTAGATCAAGGACCACTTTTATATCGTTCTTGGTAGCAGGGACATCTATGCTTGTAGGTATAATAACAATTAACTGTGATAATCAAACAGAAACTTTCTCTCACCGTCCCCAGTCATAAAATTATAATCGTTCGCGGACCATATTTACGCTTCTGCGGACCACTGGTTAGGATTCAATGGTCTAGACCAACTAGTATTCTTAGTCGCAAGTATTGGCCAAACGATGAAATATTTGTATTTAAGTGTTTAATACTGATTTTATAAAGCAGAATTAATTTAATTTTTCTATAAAGCACACTGAGACATTTTACCACGTCCACGCGTTGGCTAAAGTAGGACCATACTAAAATTAAATAATAACACAATTCTTTTGTCTTGCAGAAGCGAGCTATTCGCGCAATCTATAATTTAGGCCCTAAAGAATCGTTAAGGCAAAAATTTAAAGAAATAAATATTTTGACAGTTGCATCTCAATACATTTTTGAAAATGTTATGTATATTAAGAAAAATATTAAAGATTTTGCCAAAATTGGTGATATACATAATATCAATACTAGAAATGGGAGTAAACTTATTGCACTTGTAACCCGATTACATTGGGTCCGCAATTCTTTTATGGGACAATGTGTACGCTTTTACAATAGGATCCCAGAAAACGTCCGAGAATGTTCTATATCACAATTTAAAAGAGTTGTGAAAAGACGTTTGTGTGTTGAAGGTTATTACGAAATTAATGATTATATAAATGATAACACGCCTTGGGAATGAAATGCTCGCTCCAGTCTATTTCAAAGTATCATTGTCAGAAACGTTGAAATGTGATTTTGTATAATTGATTTTAAAAAAATAAATCCCGCTGAGTTTCTTGCGCCGGTTCTTCTCAGGTCTGAGGCATTAATTTTAGTGAACTGGTGGTAAATTATTTGACGTTCAAAAAATTAAGCATGTAACTTCTTATTTTGAATAAAAGTATTTGACTTTGACTTTTTGTGCCCTTATTTCTGGAGCCGTGTTTTAGACTGTAATCCTTAATCTAGTGTATAGTTGATCGTAGGTGAAAATCTTCAACGCCTAACAACAATTTATCATATTAATGATATTAACTGGGTGAGGCATTTGCTATCAGAAGCATTATCTCACGTTGTATACTTATAAGGTATCAAAACAACAGTTGATTAAGTAGTGTACTGAAGCTGAATATTCATTAATATTTAACATCGAATTTCCCGTTCGTAAACTGGTTAATATATTTATGCATGTTGTTGATTATATACTAGAGAACTTATTTAGGAGCCACACTGACATATCTGTAGTTATAAGTTCGTTCGGTGTAGGTGTCTTTTTGAAAGGTAAAAACCAGATAGGAGCCTGATATTGAATGTTAAATAAAACAAAACTATAAACAAGTTCAAAAGTTTCCGTTAAAATAATTGTATTTTTAATTATTACTAGGGAGTAGGGGCTCAAACGTGGCTTCGCTTAAACTTATTTTTATACTATTGCCAAACATTTATATATTTTTTTAAGCAAAAAGTATCTTATGTCCATTGTAATACCTCTAAGAATATTTTTACAAAGTTTTATGATTATCAGTTGAGTAGTTTTGGCGTGGAAACGTAACGATCAACAAATCAGCTTAAATTCTCGTTTATAATATATCCCATCCCATTTGTAATTAGTATGATTCTTAGTAAAGATATTATGACAATATTTGTTTCAAAAGTATTTTGTTATTAGACATGAGAAATATATTCAAGTTCAAATAACTCTTTCCGCTTTGTTGTAACGTATGTAAAGCATTGAGAATTGAGATTTATTTGTTCGTGCTATTGAATATCTAAAATTATATAAATTGAATATTTTTAGTTAATGTCAATCACATAGTGATGTTCAAGAGCAATAACTTTGAGATTACAATTTTATTGTTATCACAACATTAATCGCGTTATTTATAGCTTTAGGGCGTAAAGGTAAATTATGGGGGCGGCGATGGTTCGGAATAATGAATTTTAAAACGACCCTCACGGGGCGTGGGCGGGGGTGAAGTTGTGATACAATATTTATGTTGAAGTTTACCTGATTGAAACCATGTGTCAATACAAAGTTCAAACATCGTGGATGAGTTTGAAAATTGGTTATAATATCAATCAATACATAAATCAATCAAGTATGTATTAATAGTAAGAATATTATAATTATTTATAGGAAAACTAATTATATCACCATGATTCAACCATCCATCAAAAATATGAAGACACTATTTTCTCCATTTTTCGATCATTGTTCACCTTTATAGCTATAAATATTAATAAAACACTATTTAGTACATACCTTGCTCGAGGCGTAGCTGTTCTCATAGCATGAACCCTCACAGTCACAGCAGCTACATCAATTCTTCTTGCCTGTATGCTGTATCCTAGCAGTACTATGGTAACATTCCACTAGATATACTACGTATAGGAGTAACACGAAGGCAATAGGGATGTACGCGTAACCTACATCGCATGGCGACTCTCGGACTGTTCTCTTTATGGGGTACCTGAGGGAGACGAAACTGTTATTAGATTAGTTATAGGTTTTGTGGCAATACGGTTGTATTATTTATAAGTCTATAGTTTGATAAATTACTACTATATTTTATAATAATGAAATTTGTATATAAAAAACTGGTTTATATAGTGTACAAATCGTTAATATTGTTACACTTGAATCAATCTGACTTAATTGAATGAATATCGACAGATTTTCTTGAATGTTTAATTAATTCCATTTGACTAGATATAAAAAATAACCAAAATTTTATACAACACAGTCATTATTAATCTAATAGATACGAATAGAATAGACCGAGGCCGGTCGTGGCGCAGCGGCACGAGGTGTGACTGCAAAACCGACTGGTTGTGGGTTCGATCCCCACTCGAGGAGATGAAATATTTACTTAAATATATAGATTCCAATTCTTCGCTGTGGTGTCGAGGTTAAGCGCGGCGTTGAGTTCTGCCACTCAACACGCAATGCCTCCAGAATTCGGCAGAAAGTGGGGAACGGAGTGTCTTAACTCTAGGTTCCCTCTGCCTACCCTGCTGTGTGCGGGATATAGCGTGAAGCTAATAGTAATAATAATAATAAGAATAGACCTACGAAAGCTGTCACGCTGGTTATTGATGTTAATTAATTCACATTTCAAAATAGCTAATGCTGAAATAGACAGATATTCTCTAAATATAATAGTGACCGATAATAAGCATGTTCAGTGTACATAAAATAATTTTGAATTTTTATCGAGCTTTACTTTATGTATTTTGAAAACTATATTATAAAGGTCAGCAGTGGCGCTGGCATAAGCTGTAAACGCGACAGGTTGTGAGTTCGACTCCCACACGAAGACTATAAGTATTTAATAGTTTTCATTTCTTCGCTCTGGTGTCGAGGCAAAAGCGTTGACTTCCGCCACTCAATACGCATTACCTCAAGAATACTGCGGTGATAAGTGAAAGTGGAGTATCTTAACAGTAGCCTCCCTCTATCTACCTTGCTACATGCGACATACATAGTAAAGCTAAAAAAAAATGATATAGTATACTATATACTATAAAATACAATCTTAAATTCAATAACATAGGAAATTAACCTATTTACAAACTATACAAACTAAACTCGAACGTTGGAATTAAATGAAATGAAAGATCAATTTGAGTGTCTCAAATCTCACGGAGTTGCACCTCCTTAGTTAGTGTTCTGGCATTGTGTAATGGCGCGCTTCCGGCAGCTTAGTTCGCTGTCCGAGAGCGTTATTGTCAATTAATGTGAACTAGCTAGATTAGACTTTGTGTTTTGAACTAAATGAGAATAATGAAATTATTTTAATTATAATAAAAGTGCAATCAATATTAAATAATGAATCAGGGCAATTGTGGCACTGTGGCACAAACACGTGACTGTAAACGGGATAGGTTGTGGATTTAATCCGAACTCGAGGAAATGAAATATTTAATTTTTTTTTTCTTTGCTCTGGTGTCGAAGTGAAACGCGGCGTTGAGTTGCGCCATTCAACACGCAAAGTCTCTTGAATTCGGTAGAAAGTGCGGGGTGGAATGTCGTAACACTAGGCTCCCTCTTTATGGCTGTAGTGGGCAGGGATCACTCACTGTCCAGTGGGTAGGGGCCGTGTTGGATAGTGAGAGTAATTACGGCAGTCTCCTTTCGCGAATCTGTTTATCACACTGAAGAAGGCCGCGGAGCGGGTGCGCAAATCAAGTGCGAAAGCAGACCCGCTTAATACATTTTCTAAAAAAGTACCAAATATGAAATAATAAAACGTTTTTATACAATAAAATGGTCAATTTTCCAAAAGAAACCCTTATAAGATTATTTTGTAGTTTGTTGTCCGTCTGTCTGTCTGTCTGAGCGCCTTTATGTCAGGAAAGCTTCGAGATATGGAGATGAAATTCAAAACATATACACAGATTTACGGTCTTTCCGGTCGATTTCCTAAAAAAAAGTATTATTACATGTACTTAAAAAAATATGGCCGTTTATATCGCAAAAAAAACGCGTAATTCGACACTACCGAGGGAATCAAAATAGAGAGTACTTCCGGTTGACCTAGAATTATAAAATTTGGCAGCTAGCAAGTACAGGTAGTACTAGTTAAGAAAAAAAATTAAAATTCTACATTTTTGGTTAATTCCTAAGAAATAATAGTCTTAAAAAGGGGGCAAAATAAGAAATATTAAAGCCGCCAGTTCAAGTGACGTAATAGATGAAAGTATAGTATTAGGCTAACTAGCTAAGCTGGAATTTCAGAAAAAGCTCGAAACCTCCAGTATTTGCACGAAACCGTTGTTGGGCAAGCCCGGTTGTCCGGTTTTTTTAATATTTATTTTACGCATCTGATATCTATAGATATTGTATTGTACTCGTACGTATCATGATACAAAATTGCAAGGGTAGGGGAGTTTTATTAAATGTCGAGCAGGAAGCCTTGACCTGTTAATTGAAATGGAAGAGCTTTGAAATCCAGCTTCTATTCATAAAGAATTTGGCGATTTAATTAATATCTGATTCGTTGAGAATTATGTACGTTCTTGAAAATAATTTGATAATGAATAAAGGCAAAATTATAAATTGTCTTTATCGTGATTTTTTTTATTTTACAATATATATTTTTTAGTTTCGTAGAACTAGACCTAAACCAATAGTTCATATTCCTTTAATTTTATACATACATTTTATACACTGTAGCAACTAAGTTAAGCTTTGTATATTTATTTTACTTGCTATGCAAAATAAAATTTATTTTGATTTTTAAATAAAATCAATCGTATACATTGTTATATAAACTTTATTCACATTCATTTTGTTGGTATTGAAATTGAAAATTTAAGAAACTAAAAAAAAAAATATTAAATAGCTTCACGCTGTATCCCGCACACAGCAGGGTAGGCAGTGGGAACTTAGTGTTAAGACACTCCGTTCCCCACTTTCTGCCGAATTCTGGAGGCATTGCGTGTTGAGTGCCAGAACTCAACGCCGCGCTTAACCTCGACACCAGAGCGAAGAAATGGAAATATAAATTTAAGTAAATATTTCATCTCCTCGAGTGGGATCGAACCCACAACCAGTCGGTTTTGCAGTCACACCTCGTGCCGCTGCGCCACGACCGGCCTCAAGAAACTTAATTTTAAAATATTATTTTTTTATAAAGATTATATCGTCTTTTGTCGATAACAAGTAAGCGGATCACAACCGCAACTATTGAAGCAAACGATATAACGGAAAGCTATATTGTGGATTTAACCACAATATTATATAATTACATATGTATAATCAAATATACTTTAAGAAAGTAAATAAGTTTAGCTTTTGGTTCAAATACGCTCATATATGTATATGTGACTTATAAGTGTGTAGGGGACAGTGCCCTGTGTCTACTTGGGTAGGGAATACTGCCCTTCCTGATTGTAGAAATAAAAGAATGGACTGTATAAATAAATATATATTAAAGTAAAAGTAGCCCGACAATGATAACGACTATGTCGGACTTGAAGTGACTAAAGTTAAAAGGTAAGTGAGGACGTGTGCCCGGTCGCTCCGGCCGTCTCTGCTCCCCCCGCCGTCGCTCCGTCGCCGCGCCCCGCTCTAAAGACGCGCGATGCACTGCCCGCGCGCATTGGCAGGCGCAGTGTCCTCAACAAAGTGACTTTAAATATATGATGTTTTTACTTGGGAGCATAACCCACAATACTACTTAATATAAAATGCAAAATATTAATTTATTAAAAAAAAAACCAGGCAAGCGCGTCGGGCTCGCCCACCGAGGGTTCCGTACAAAAAAATGGGGGTCTCGAGCGTTTTCTGAAATTCAAACTTAGCTTAGCCAGAGCCCTTTCATCTGATTGAACTAACGGCCTTAATACCAAATTTTGCCTCCCTTTTTAAAGCTATTATTTTTAGAATTTTTTACAAATGTATAGTTTTAAGATTGTTTCCTGAACTAGTACTACCAGTAAATGTTAGTTGATAAAGGGTCTTGACAGACAGACTGACAGACAGACGGATAACAGAATGATCTTAATAAGAGTTCCTTTTATCTTAAAAAGTACAGAACCCTAAAAATGGGATAAAGCAATAAAGTTAGTAAAATTATATATAATTTAGTTAAACATAGTAGAATTAAAAAAATCGTAAGGTGATGAATAAAATAAAATGCATATTCAGAAACATAATTTTAGGCGTAAAAATTCAATTTAAGTAATGTAATAGGTTTCTATAATTAAAAGAGGTTTTCATTTAACCAAATGTTGGAGGTGCTTGAATGTAAAAAAAAAACGGTGTTATATGACATCTAACCGCATTCCATTAGGGAAGGCGGGAAAAAGAGAAGCTTGTTAAAATAATACTTAGCCAGCTGACACTATGAATATATAAAGCAAAAAAATAGCAAAAGTAAAAAAATATATTTTTATAGTAAAAATCCCGTCTATACTAGGTTTTTTTTATTATTTCTACATAAATCTTTTATAAAGAACGAAGATAACGACAACAAAATGATAAAGAAATTCAATTATCATCAATTCTGCTAACCCCGAATAGCGATTTGGGCAAAAAGCACAAAAACATCCTTAGATCGAGGAAACCACTTTGAGTAATTAAATAAATGGCCTCCAGCGATGGAAAACTCAATTCGTAAGTTGGCATTGTCTGTCTGTATTAATGAAATTTAAATTAGAATAAGTTATTTTCATTTCTAAAAATCCTTTAAATATATTATTTTTAAATTTAACCAGATTAATGAATCAAATTTTGATGAAATTTTAGTTGTAGCTACAACGCATATTGAGTGAAATATTGAAATATTAAATTAATATGAGGATTCCTGGGGGTTTCCTTGTATTCGATTAAGTACTACCAAACGTGAACCCCCTATATATGGCCGCCTGTCTTGGATAAAGGATAAGTAAAAAAATATATAATTTGAAATTCTCCATCTCTATATTCCATTAATCTGACAATTTGAGAGTGACGTAAAGAAAAGGGAGGGCTTCAAAGTTGTAAAAAAAACTGACGATAATGTTTTTGCACATTATAAAAATAGCTGCGAGTGTGCGTCATATCCAAATCGTCAATACAAAGCCAATGTTAAAATTCCATACACACATAACACGATACAAATATACAATATATATTATAGTTATGTTTAATAATTTCTGCTAGTAAACTAATCTGATGCCTACCTACCACAATGTAATTCAGTTTCGTTCAAGTTTCTAAAGTTAGTATTATATATGAACAGTAATTTATTATAATACATGTAATTTGTATTTATATATCTCGTCAGTTGACCTTTGCATGTAGAATTTACTAACAAAATCGACCGCAACTATTTGTGTCAAGGACGATAATGAAGTAGCATATGAGGCCGCCAGGAGAAAAACTATTAAAGATGTAAGCGGTAGAGCTGAGGTAACGTCTCAACTTTTCTCATTAAATGAAACTGAGCTTCAAGCATTTCAGCAACATAATGATAACGATAAAAAAATATGTCGAAAATGGGTAAATTATTTATTTTCAGGGTATTTGTAAGTCTTTATTTATATATGAGTATAAATAAGTTTAATATAATATATTACTACCGTACCGCTCGCAACTTCGCCCGCGAAATCACGAATGCATTCGTGTTTTTATATGAACTAGAGACTCAAACGCGGCTTCGCTTTCTTAAATTATTCGCTTTCTATACTATAGCTATAGGATATTAAGTTATAAAATATATATATTTTTTTATTAAAAATATTCTATATCCTTTCCAATACTTATACAGTGTAAAAAAAATCATAATTACCTGTTGAACAGTCGTTCGGCTTGAAAGTATAATAAACAAACCTATATTCTCTTTGAAAGGTTTTTTTTTACAAAAACTGATTCTTTCATACGATGAAAACGATAATATTATGCATATTCGTTCCACAAAGGAAATTGTCAAACCCGTTTTAATAGGTATCCATAATATATTACAAAGTTTTTTTTATCTCTCGAAACCTAATTAAATGCAAATGGAATAGGCTAACTCCAAGAGCTAAATTGTAGTTTTTACAAGGTTACGGGGAACTGATAACGAAAAAAATTAATTCCGATAAAACTTTTATAATATTTTTCAATCTAATACTAATATGAAAATTGGAAAAATACACAAAAGTTTTTCTACATAAATAATCTTTTAGCTTAGGTATATTTAGTGTCCAGAAGAATTAATTAAATTAAATCTACATATTTACATAAGTAACTCATTTTAATCTAAGTCCAATTTTAAAATTCCAAAATACAATCTAATTATTCTATAGTATATCTAAAATTGACCTGGTGTAGACTGGTAAAAAGTAATATTTAAATAAAAGAACGATTTAAAATATAATGAAATCGAAAGCATATATGTTGTTTATCTGTAAATATCAAGGGAAAGTCTGTGAAATACACATACCTTATTCGCGAAAAGAAGGTAATAATTTCTCCCATTTTATTCTTTGTGATAACATTTCCGGAAGATTCGAATAACATAGCTATTTCGTGTGAGGCTTAGGTATAATCCAACAAAAAAAGAAAGTGGTATTTTTATACTAAACTATACATATATAAGTTATATGGTTTTGGTGACTTCATTTTCAAATCTGCATTCTTTTTTGGTTGTGTAGTGTGTAGATAATATATATGCTTTTTCAAATTATGCAAATTTTAACAGAAGATTTTGGCTAACAATTCATTTAGCCAACAAATCATTTTAATTTGGTGATGAGTTTGACTAATGTATAAACGAAAAATAATGAAAAAGAAATAGAATTAACTGACAACTATAATGACTTCTTATATGATTTTTATTAACAATTTTAGTATTTGTTTATATCTAACCTCGTAACCTGTTATTAGTAGCATGTTTAAGTCAAGTACCAAAACGTAAGAAAATAATTGCTGGTCTTAAGTATTAAATTCAATTCAGATTGAATCTTTTGCTTTTTTACGCCCATTTGAAAAGTGCTTAGTACACAAGATGGTTGTGAGTTAAGAAAATATTACATACTTTCAAATATTATAGAATATTTTTTTTTGATAGTATAACGTAAAAATATTGTTAATCGCAATATGTATTATAAAAATGTAAAAAATATATATACACACAATGTAAACATACACAGTAAAATCAGAATTTCTTATTTATTACAATGATTATGTTATATATTATTGTAAAGTATTAGAAATTAATAATATATGTAGGTCATCTGTAATTTTAGGAAATGTCAAAGGGCCCGGCGCCCGTAAAGAATCAAAGGTCAAATCCGAACAGTGATATATGATCATAACACATTAACCAACCTTTGCTACTATCTCATGTATCGAATTAAGTAGTCTTGTTCTTTTATATAGATTTAGTCAGCATTTACTAGAATATAGTTTTAGTGACTGGTTAAAACAATTTTCATAAAAAAGCACCACCACTACTTCATTTCTGTCGTGTAGATTTTTTTTGCTTCACGCTGTATCCCGTATAGCAGAGTATTCCACTCTTCTCCTTCTTTCGAATTTTCGAAACATTGCGTGACGAGTGGCGGGTAGCTGTATATTTGCTAGCACAAATCTTTTTGGTATTTTGTGATAATTTTTTCTTTTATTTTAAAAATTATGTTTGACAATGGAATAGCTTTCGCTCGTAAGTTTCAATATATCCATATGTCAAGTGAAATATTAACTTGCAATTTTCAATGATTTTTTGTCACAAAATGCCATATTGTGACTTATTTATAAGAGATACATACACGATAACTGGTAAAATATAATATTTTTTGTCATACAATGTACTGACATAAATATGTAACTATTGATGCAGCGCACGCGCTTAAAACAATTCGATGGCTTTCATTATTATTTTTATTTCGTTATTTAAGGCTAACTAAGACTTACACTATTATGTATATATAATTATATATAACACTCATGAAAAATTTAGTTTTCATATAAAATTAAAAAAAAGTTAATCGTACCAGAAGATCATGAGATCTTAGTGTTAACGCAAACAAAACAAACAAACTTTTCCGATTTATTAATAATCTTGATGATATTAAAATTAAAAACCTAACGATTTTTTAATATAGTAACCCATCCTCGCAACTCAATGTACTCTCGTTTACACATATTTGAAAATATTGTGTCGTCTGTAATGGACAGGATTTAGAAAACATTTTAACATTTTATACATCAAAGTTTACTCTATCAGTAATTAAACCAACTACCATCACCTACGATCTTAAAATAAAAATAAATCTTGTTTTATAAGTAAAATAAAAATAGTAAATGTGTTTGACTTCCTTCCTTCCTGTTGACGTATTGTTATCATAAACCAAATAGCTTTGTTATACAAAAGAGCTAAATAATTCAAATAAATAAAAATATTATTTGATATTTGGAGTATTCAGAATGTATTTTTTTTCTTTAAGCAAATAATGTTATTAGCGTATCAAAGATATTTTCTGGGAAGGGCTGGACTTTAGCTTTGAAGAGATATGTCCATGTAAATGTTATTTTTTTATTTTTTTGGGGCAAATTTATTGTAAGCAAAATATCTGAGGTGGGCACCAGACTATTCTGGGGTGAGCGCGGCCCAACCAGTCCTCCCCAACTTCCTACGCCCATGATATCTACCAGAATTAGTTATAGTGCAATATGGTTGCATCAATTTACGTAGACATTTTTTTCAATTTTGACGATATAAGCTACGTGATATGTTCTATATGAGAAACACGCAAAAGAGGATTAAGGTTCGATCGACATGTGCAATTGACTCGCCATACGTTGTATGCGGGTTCTATTACCCGGCTTATGTAATAGTAATAATAACCTACACAAATACATATCCAATATGTAAGTATGTAGAAGTATGATACTGTCGTGGCGGAATGGCACAAGCGTGTGACTGTAACAAGACAGTTATGGGTTCGATTCCCATTCGGGGGAATGAGTTGTCGGACGAATCGAGAAATCAGACACAGAATCGAGCTTTTGTAATTATTTTATTTACTCTTGTAACACTTTTTAATACTTTAATTCTATTTATAATTACAATAAATTTTATATTAATTGTAATGAACACGAGTGCCTTGCCGTTTGTGAATTTTTATCACATTACATTTTTATGTTTTTTATAAAAAGGTTCTTTTTATGATATCAAAATAAATACGTCGGTATCGTAATATTTTTTAAGCTTTTTGTTGGCGGATAATTTAATAATTGAAACGAGGGTTCAGCGTTATAACTTTGATATTTTCATAATATTTTTATTTATTTTATGTTATGTCGATGTTGTTTGAATGTAACAAGCTATGTTTATTGTATAACGAGGTTATGTATGAAATGGTAAATGAATTCAAGAGAGCAATTCCAAAATGTGCTTTCAAACCTTGTTTGTATAACCAATTTTAATAGTAGATTTATAATATAAATATTGCTACCTAGATGCAATGTCTGTATAATGGACTAAAACTGAAAAATAAGTCTACTTCTCTTGCTCTGGTATAACAAAATAAAAAAACAACATTAAAATCTTTTACACATTTTCTTTTTTTTCAGCCCGGGTTTTAACGCAAGCAGAGCGGGCCCTTTGAGAACTACGTTAAACGTTAGGCAGGAAAAAAGCGGGAAATAAGTTATACATACAGATGGTATACCTGCTTACATAATTTTTTAAAGATCAAAATAGAAGAAATATAAATTTAACCAGGAGAGTTAAGGGAGACCTCGATTGACCTACGGAAACACAGTATCAAAGATATTCGAGGAAGGTCACCTAAAAACATGAGCACCTCCCTGAGGGCATGTATATAATAGTAGACGAGGCGAAAGAGGTATGCAGAGACCATAGCTGTTGGCGCTTCGTACTTCCTGGTTACCTCGTCAGGAATACAGCATATTTTTTTTAACTGCACTGTATTGGTTAACTTAAGCCAATTTTGATTACTTTCTCCTCCTCAACTATAAGATCTTAGAAACTAAATCATGATTTTATTCTCAAACTGCCTTTTCTGCCTTTTTTATAAATAAACTTGTACCTAGTAGTATAATAGCTTAAAAAAACATATAAAAAAATAATTTACTTTGTGTTATTTTATAGATATTATATGAGGGTTAAACAATATCAAATTAATTATTTATCTTTTTTATTTCATTTTATACGATCCTTAAGGTTACCTTAAAAAGATCGCTATTACAGTAATAAGGTCATCCACCCACTCGTGCAGCTTTGTTCTTTTCTTTCTCATATTCCCTTATATCTTTTTACTTAGAGTTGTTAAGCTATAATATTTATTTATAAATACAAAAATATATACCTATACACAATATACCTAACACTGTAGAATATTTATTTAATTGAAGAAATATATTTTATGTCGTATTATTA
The DNA here is from genome assembly GCA_013421005.1 of Heliconius erato x Heliconius himera. Taxonomy (NCBI): domain Eukaryota; kingdom Metazoa; phylum Arthropoda; class Insecta; order Lepidoptera; family Nymphalidae; genus Heliconius; species Heliconius erato x Heliconius himera. The sequence goes on from JAATLQ010034673.1 coordinate 111,745, forward strand.
GAATTTATTTCTTTTATAAGTGTGATTTGAATATATATCTGTTAAAAGTCTTGGTATCTAATACAAACATTTATATTGGTGTAAACAATAAAGCTGATAAAAAAAATAGTGCAACAAAATAATAAACTTTTATACACTCATGTACACCAGATTGCTTTTTTGAATGTGACTGAAAAATCCAGCAATTTAAACCTGAAAGTTACCCGTTACAAATAGCCACCTGTAACGATCCCACGACGGTGGAGTGGCTAATTTGCTATGTTTTAGAAATAATTTAATTTACAGTTTATAAACTATCAGATGGTCAGATTGTCAAAATTTATTTATTCAATTTGTACTATCATTTATTCAAAACTAGCGGCCCGCACGCCGCTTCACCCGCTTAAGCTACATGATTAATAACTAATAAACAGAAATGACTTGACAAGACAAGACAAGACGTTTCGAATGTCATTCTTTAGTCAGAATTCTTACCAACGCGATTGCTTTATTACATTGACAAACGAATGCCTTCAGTTCTTTAAATATATAAATGCCGATAACTTTTTAGTGAACCGATTTTGATGAAACAAACTTTAAATGTTGTGTTAAAACAAAGCAATTGGTGAAACTTTTAAGTAAATCGGTTCAGTACTTCCAGAGAAAAATGTGACCATACAAATAGACAGACAGACAGACAGACAAGAAGTTCAAAAAAATATTTTTGCTTTCTATTATTCTTTTTAAGTGTCCCCTATATCAATTTCAGTCAAAAATACTAAATGTACAGACAAAATATTTTTACTGTTTTTTTTATATATAGAGATAGAGATGAACTTTTAACCAAACATATATCAAAAGAAATTTGTAGTTATTGGCTACGGTGATCATCTAAGAGGCGTAAATTAAAATCATTTTCATATCTTCTAAACTAAAAATATATGATACACCACACCAGAAACACATACTGGAACTCAATTTTAAAATATTATACAGCTTTTTTTCCTGTTCTAATATTTATGATATATAACAGATAATTGATTCAAATGTCTAAGACTTCAATAAAATAGTGAAGTGACACAGACGCCTGTGATTGTGAAACTGTCAATACTAGTACGAATATCAACGCACACGTCTTGGTTTAAGAGGCGATTTGTAAAACATATTTTGGTAAAATATATAAAATATTTGAGCTTCACTCTGTATCCCGCATACAATAAAGTAGAGGTAACCTAATGTTAAGACATTCCTGTCTACACTTTCCGCTGTATTTTACAAGGCGTTGAGTATTGAGTGGCGGAACTCCATTTTGACCTTGTTACCCGAGCGAACAAATGACAATATTAATAAATACGGCATAATTTGATAAATAATTTTAAATTTTAATTTATTTATTATGTCATTTAAAAACATATTTAATTAAGGCTTCAATCATTATATAATTTGACCACTAATATATATCGGTGTCAAAATACCAGCGTGTTTAAATGCTTTAATTATAAATACTAAAATGCCGTAAAACTCAACGTAAAAACTCAACGCCGTGCTTTGCCTGGACACTAGAGCTAAATATAAAACACTAAATGGAAATATAAATTAAAATAAATATTTTTCATTTCATCGACAAATTATTGAACCCACAACCAGTCGCGTTTACAGTCACACTTTGTGCCCTTGCGCCACGACTGGCCCCTTAAAAAATATTTATATTTAATTTTATAATGAAGTACAATACAAATAATAATTATTTTTGAAGAACGCAACATCACTTGTAATTATAAACATAATTAAAACGGCTATTGCTAAAAATTCTGTTATATTTTTTTTTAAGTGTCACACTGTGTGTATTAAAAAAGTGTTAACCGAAATAAAAAAAAATATACTCTAAATATTTCACCACATCTACTTCTATTTATTTTATTAAAAAAAAGCTTATAAAACATTTATAAATAAACTTTATTTAGAACTAAATATATTAAATCTAATAAGCACACGCAGGTCCCTCCCGCCCAACTTCCATAGAGAGAGCTTTTATTTGCACAAACGAAAAGCTCACAGACCTTTGTGAGAAAAAGTGTAGGGAAAGTTGCATGCTGTGTAGGTAATATTATAATGAGGTGCGGTGCCCTTTGAAAAAGTACAAAACATTTGCATTAAGTACTTTTTTATAAAAAATCCATAAAAATTTACAAATAAGTAGAATTTATAGAAGTTGTTTTAATATTTTAGTTCAACATAAGAGGCCTGTCGTGGCGCAGGGGCACGAAGTGTTACTATAAGCGCGAAGGCAATGGAAATCGTTTTATTATTTTTCCCTCTGGTGTCGAGGTAGAGCTGGGCGTTGGATTTTGCAGAAAATGGGCAACGGAGGGCCTTAACACTAGGTTACCTCTGCCTACCCTGCTGTATGCGGGATAGAGCGTGAAGCAGATTTATTTTTATATATTCATATCAATCTTATATACGAATACATATTTTTTGGTTTGTACAAACTGTCAATACGGTTATATTAAGCATAAGATTTTTCTTACAAATTTAACAATAATCCCTGGAGAATTTTACAAAAATAAAAGAACAAGCGTATTTAATTATTGTGTATTTAAGAATTATTAAACAATGATTGAATTTTAAATTATTTTGTGAAATAATAGTTTCCATTATATTTGTAAGAAAAATCGGTATTTTAAATTATTTTATATTATTTTGTAGAAATTTACAATATAACAATCTTAAGCTATCATACAAGTTTTTTCACATAGTATAAACGGGGTCTAATTCATCAGCTTAGGTGCTGGGTCGTCGCGCTAAGCCTTTTGTTGTTGTTCGTATGTTACTTTACCCGCATGAATACACGCGAATAAGGGAAGGTAATAAGAATAGGTATTTAAATAAAAGGTACAAAGCCCTGAGGCTTAATATTTATACTAATATGTGTGATTCTATTATAGTCTATTACATTTTATGCCAATTTATATTATTACTAGCGGACCCGGACGCGGCTTCGCCCGCTTAAACTTTACTAATGCTTATAGATATATTTAGGAAATTGTTTGTGAAAATATGTAACTAATTTAAATAAAAAAAATATAAGTAAACGTAACCATAGTAAAATATTAATAAAAAAACTAAACAAAACCAGCTACATTATTAATAATTTCATCTCTTTCTGTCTTTCTATTTCTCCGAGCTAATATCCAGAATAACTGAACAAATTTTTATTGTACTTTCAGTGATCGATTTTACTGATTTACCCGGGAAAACTCTTTTTACTCGTTTTCCTTGCGCGCGTACATAGATACTATATGAAATAACTAAAGTCCTTTCTACATTAAATATGACAAGTTTTGCGAGCAATATCAAATAAAATCCCAGAAAACTAAAACCACAATTTATTAAGTGTATAACAACGGTATAGATAACCATCCAACCAAGATGAAATAACCAACAATTCTCTCCTTAATACTTAAATAATATTACACCGATACCGCGCAGGGCCGCAACTTACACCACACCAAGAAATTTATGAAAATCTAACTAATCTGCTCCTCGAATAAGCGAAGAACCAAAGAAAAGTATAA